>JAOVVI020002471.1:2777-21027 GCA_028571085.2 Nepenthes alata | reverse complement strand
AATTAGCTAAATCAAAAATATCCGAAATATTATAATATCCATGGGCAGTATTAGATCCATATTCGCTGACTTTAAAAGGACGATTATACCCTTACTTTTCGGGTCAAAATCGAGGCATTGCCTAAATTCATTGTCGCCACTTCCTTGGATAAGACATAAAACACTATGTTTTTGCCCTCATTAAAACGCACCATTTCGAGCCACAACGTCTTAAAATGCTTCGTTTTATTGACTAACCTGTTGCCCCTCGTTGAAACGCAACTCCTTATACGCCGCAGTATCAAAACGCTGCACTTTCGAATCCCAGAATCGTGGAAACAGTGTGGCCCATCACTGTGCACTAGCTGTGGACCTGTTCACACAGCACTATTCATAAACAAACTGAGTCATTCATTGTTAGCCCATTGGACATCACTCATCCAATGGTCCTACTGCAAAATGATGTGTCTCAACTTACACAAATTAATCTTAGTGGCCCAAATTATAATCATTGGGCTCATTTTATATGCACATTTCTCAAATGTTGAAAATTATAGTAATTTGCCGTGAGAGAATACAAGCCACTGTAACAGAAGACCTCTAAAATAGACTTTATTTTAGCTAAATGTGTTAAAAATTGGGATACTATTAACCATAAAACTGCTACATATTTGCTAATACATCCATTTTATCTATTATCATACTATTTGGTTAATCTGAAGTTATCAAATATGAAAATTTTTTTTATAACAATGTTATTCTATTACAAAATTTGTTTATTAAGATCAGATCATAGTATGCTATATAATAATACTTAAGAATATGACCAATTAATAAGTAATTTTACTCCCAGATATGCTGTTTATAGGACCAATCAGCATTGATTAGATTACAATGAGTATCTTCAATAGGACTTAAGAAATTCTTAAATTGTTAGGATGGTCTTTATCTCACTCAATTTCCTATGGCTCTTCATAATAAGTTTGAATCTATCAGCGCTTCATTGCTACATAAGCATCCTAATCATTTACTCGGTAGTGAAATTGTTGTACTTAATTTTAAAGATATATGACTTCAAATTAAAAAGTCACAGCATATAGAGACAATACTTGCGATTCCCTCACAATCTCCAGGTTCTAAATTTTATTGTCAAAACTTCAAATTAAATAACTAACGATTGTATAATTCAAATATGTGCCAATTTTGTCATATTAAAGGTCATCCAAAACATAATCGTCTAAAAAAAATGCTCCTATCAAAGTTGGAATTCCACTTCATTTTCAACAATGACCATCATTGAAATTGAATCAATCAAATCAGACTCTACTATTCCATCACCTGCTCTATGTACAGAGAATATTGAGATAATTATCGGCCAAGTTCTATATCATACATGTTCTATCACTACGCCTGCATTTTCTACCATTTAAGGTAATCTCCCATGGATTGTTGATTTTACATATTGTGATGACATGAATTTTGACCAAAATTAATTTACTAATAAATTTGTAACCATTAATGCACAAAAAATGCACATAGCCAATGGATCCCATATGTATGTCAATTATATTGGCTTCATTTATATATCTTTACTCTTTATTACAAATGCTTATCTTGTATATTTATTATCATATTCACTACTATTTATAAGACAATTATGTGATTATAGTTTAAAATATTATTTTTTTTATAATTGTAATATATAGAATCTACAAATATATTAATTATTTAGAACAAATCATAAAGTTGGATATCTATTTGAACTCAACACACCTTATATTCATCTTTCTAGCACCATTGCTTTACACTTCAGAACAGTCAAATCTAGTTATTTATGGTACTCTCATATTGGTTATACATTGAATTCAAGATTTCAATTATTAAAATATACTGGTCACATAGAAAATCTTAGTGATAAATCATTCATTATATGGTTTGTCAATTTGGTAAATCTAAACTTTACCTTTTAATTCAAATAAATTTATTTCTCATACTTATTTTATCTTATTCATTCTAATATCTGTGGTCTTACACCTATTAAGAGATGATCAAAATATTTGTTTCTTTTATTAATAACATATCTCATTACACACACATATATATCTTTTATATCACCAATCTGAAGTGCATAAAATATATCAAGTATTATACAATATGGTATATATTTGATTTTTAAAATGAATAAATTTTTTTAGATTTGGCAATACTATGAAATATTTTAAATCATCCTTTTTGGATGCCATTACATCACATGGCATTATATCTTAAAATATTGCCTAAACACATTCTAACAAAATAGTAATGTTGAATAAAAGTTTGGTCATATTCTTAATTATGTCTAATTCCTTTTTATCTTAGCTTCTCTATTAGAAAATATTAAGATGAAGTTATCCTTAGTGCAATTCATACCATCGATCTCGTTCTATCATTAGTTATTCGAAATTAGATCACATATGAGTATTTCTTATGTATACCATCTTATTATAATCTTTTTCATGTCATTAGATGTGCTTGCTATGTTTTTCTTTAATCTCACAAGTGAAATAAACTAAAACACCAAACTTGTCATTCTACTTTCTTGGGTATGATGTTAAATGCAATAAATATCAATATTATGACCTTATTTTCAATAGATTTCATATCTTATATTATGTCATCTTTAAGAAGAACAAAATATTTACTAATTTATCTTATATCTCTCCCACATCCTTGACATACTTTAAAATTTTTATTGATTTACTATCAAACTAATTTTTCGATCTTATATCTACTATCTCAATGTGCGATATTTCTAATCTAACTCATATAGATGATCCGCAATGTTTGCCCAGGATGCAATTAATCCATCTATGGATTCGCCAACTCATACCTCATTTGATTTTCTTATTTGTTGTTCCACTTGAGTACGTAAACTTCCTTTTTACTTACGTAACTTTCATTTTTTTACAATACTCGTTATATTGCATGAACCTACTGCCTATGAAAAAGAAAAATCTTTCCCTTATTGGCAATAAGCGATGACAGATAAAATTCTCACCTGTAAAAAATACTGCACATAAAATTTGGTTGACCTACCTATTGAAAAATCAATTATTGGAAGCAAGTGGACATAAGAGATCAAAACTTAGTTTGATGACTTTGTAGAACAATATAAAATTTATCTTGTTGCTCATGATTTTACTTAAAAGTATGGTATAGATTACGAGAAAATTTTTGTACATATAACATAACTTCTGCCTACCCATTTTTTTTTGCTCTCACTACTTTTCATCAATAGGCAATTTTTAAATGGATATTAAAAATATTTTTTGATACGAATTTAGATCAAGTAGGTCAATTTAAATAATTAATTATAATTTTTTAAATTTAAAATAAATTTAATAAATAATACTAAGTCAAAAATCCAGATGTAACAAACTAAATACATAGAACTCAATAAATCAAAAATTTACACGGGACCTCATTGGACAACCATCCGATTGATGAGAGATCCCCTCTCCACCAACCACCCCAACTGCTTTCTCTACAGTGGCCTGATAAGTTGATGGCCCAACTTGCGTGCTCGAAGAGACAGGCAATAACACCTCTTCAGTCTGAACATATTCAGTTTCAACTTGTTGGCCGTACTCGCCAGATTGCCCAGCATTAATTGATTGGCCCGTGACCTCATGAACGCTCGGGGGTTCCACAACAGTTACTGGTGGGTCCTCACCAGCAACAAATTTGGGTTCTAGACCAGTCCCCAACTCAGGCTTTAGACTCGTTTGAACGAGAGGGCCTGAAGTTGGGTTCTCGAGACGTGAAACTACTAGCTCATGCCCAGAAGGATTTGCCTCAATAGATCAAGAGGCAACTAGTCACTGCCGTGATGAAGCAGCTTTGGATTTTGTGCTATCGGTATTTCTTTTGCGGATTTTGGGTAGAGACTCAGGGACAGCCACAGTTTCTTCTCCACCGGTCACCCATTCAGTAAAGACCACCAACTCCAATGACAGAATATGGTTTTTATTTTTATTAGTAAAAGTATCTGCCTTCTTCCTAAGAATCTTAGTAAATAATTTTGCAGACGCCTCATCTTGAGGAGTAACCCTATCGGTGAATGAGTCGGTGACTGTTCCCCAGCCATCGGGAATATGAATAGATAACTTTGAAAAGAAAAATCTAACCTTCCAATCCCTTATTAACTCATGAATCAGTCCAAAAATACTTATCTCCCTTGGAGACAATGAAATCCAATTGCTGCTTTGCACAAATCGAAAAATAACATTTGCAGCAATGGAGTTAAATTTCAAACCATGAAAATGAAAAATTATAAAATGGATACAGAGATACCTAACCGTGTTTGTATGAATTTTGGCGATTGGAACACCAAAAGCATGGAGCATCTAAATCAACTCGTGAGCAACAGGGATGCGAAGACCATTCTTGAGGTAAATTTCGTAAATAGTCACAAAATCCTCAGGAGGAGCACAAGCTATATCGTCTTCATCGGGAACCATGTATGGAATATCTCTAGGTATTCCAAACTGAGAATACAACCTCTCTACGTCTTCTCCGGTAAGCACTGATCGAGTATCAGCAACACGAAAGGTGGCCATGGAGTTATACTTAGTGGAAGACAAGAAATAACAGAAAAATAAAGAGGCCCAAAAGAAAGTTAGGGTTTAATACTAAAGACGAGGATGAAAACTAACCTGCAACAGTACCAGATTTATAGCAAAATTTCTAGCTTTGAAAGGGTGCCACTTTCGAATTGAAAGGACACATGGTTTTGAGGTATGACATGATGGCAAATGATGTTGAAAATCATCCCCATTAATGATATGAAAAACAACACCCAAAGCTAATCATGACTGATTGCTTGTTGCTGACATAACATTTCTGGAGACCTTATCTTTTCTATGGATACCCTTTTATCTGAAAATCTTATTTCTTCTAATTTTTTGGGGACCTTATCCTTTCTCTGGAGACCCTTTTATCTGAAAATTTCATCTCTTCTAATTCTCCGAAGACCTTTTCCTCGAGAGACCTTATCTATTTTCTCCGGAGACCATTTTTTCAGAAACCTTGTCTATTTTAATTCATCTAGAGACATTATCTTTTATATTGAGATCTTATCTATTCTAAATTCTTTGGAAACTTTTTTCTCTGGATATCTTTGATTTCTCTGAAGACCTTTGTTTTCTCCGTAGGTATTATTTCTCTGGAGACATTGACTTTTCGGAGATCTTATCTTTTCGGAGACCATATGTCTCCTAAGATTTTATTCATTCCAAAGCAGCTCTGTCATTGATTGACTTAAAGGAAGTAAGGTATAAGGTATTTCCACGAAGGTAATGGTAGAGAGCATATCAGAAAGGTGCTCACAATCAGTGAACATACCAGAGGTTTAAGGCTAAAAATCTCTGATATTGGGGACTAGTGATGGGTACGATTATTAATGGACATACATGAAGAAAAGCCATTAAAGCCACAATATAAAATGGGGTGGACAGCATTAAGGCCCAAGAACACACAGACCCAACATCTCATTCATTGAATTGTTCCCATGGGTTATGCATACGATCTTGGAGATCCGAACCATTCAAGTTAAATTCAAAGGCCTTTAATTGCTTTAGTTACACTTCTGAAGCCTCAACTATTACGGTTAATCTTACCTAATTAGTCCTATCCATTGTGATGTAACTAATTATGAAAAAACGGACATTTGAACATGATATAAAAGGAAAAAGCTTCCAAGAGAAAGGGCAGAGGAAAAAGAGTGGATCATATCACTCTACAGTGAGAATCCCTTACTTGGACTGTTGAGACATGGACTATACTAAAATAGTTGAATCAGATACTCATTTTTATTTTTCTCCTTTAGAATTTTCTTTCTATTATTTGAGCGAGAATTGACTTGAGTGTTGGAGTGTATTTCGGTGGACAAATCCCGATTATATTGTGATTCTTGGTTTAGTTATGGTGTGCAGGTCTTGGATCGTTGAAGACAGAGTGGTGATCCAATCCACAAAGAGGACAAAATTGAGACCTGTCACCAATTCGAATCCTAGTACGTATCAAATATGATTTAAAATTGTCATATTTTTTCACGTTTGGCATAAATCAAAAAAATGAACCATCACATAGATCAACAATATAGTAGATATTACCATTTTGGCTAATATTTTATGATCAAAAAGTTATTTTTGGAAACCATTAATTAGTTATTAATATAATAATTTTTTAACTAGCCAAAGCGTTGGCCCCGGTCCACCGGCACCGGGGCCATAGCACCATGGGTCATTGTTAGCGTCACCTTCAAGTAAAACGTTTATTAATTAATGTAGAGGATCGATAATAAATAATTAATGAGTTATAAAATTTGACTTCTTATATAAAAATCTATAATTTAATTTTTTGAGACTTAAATTTAAATTCTTAGTTGATCTATAAAAATATATAAAAATCTATAAAAAAATATTTTTAGTTAACTTATTCTTCTTTTATTTGCCAAACAAGAACAATACAAAAAATATATATTTTTTCATATCCTCTAATTAATAATAACTTCAAAAAGTATGTATTTCTAACAAATTTTTCCTGGAAAAACAATAAAATTCCTTTTTTTTTCTCTTGTAATTTCATTCGTATTTCACGTTTTTTCTGCGATCCGAGGGCTGCCATGCAGGGTCCGTAGCCTCGTGGGATTACAATCGAAAATGTGATTTAACCTTAACTAAGAAAAGTTTTAAAAAATATGAATTATTTTTTGGGTATTTAGATATTTAATATTTAAAATATAATAAAATTGTATATTATATCTTTTTAAAATATCAAATTTCAAGCATTAGATTATTATAAATTAAGCAAAAAGAAAAAAAAATATAGAGACTATTACACATTTATATCAGCCTTTGTCGCAAGGGGCTGCAACGCAGAGTACTTCAACACACTTGTATTAGCCTTTATCGTAGGGGACTGTGAACATAATACCAGCGAGGCAGCCTTCAACCGATGGATCATTTGCAATTCAATGGTTGATACTAAATATGTTAAAATAATATGATACATAAGTATTTTTAATAAATGTTTTTCATATAATATTAAAGTATCTAAATATTTGATGGGTACAGCAACATATGAGTTGATTTAACATGGAAGAAAGACCCATTGAAGAAGGTCCATTGGGTCATAGAGTTGTTTGAAAATAAGAAAACTGCTGTGATTTATCAGACACATGGGAAGAACTGTCCCTGGTAACCGATCGTAACGGATCAAAATCAAATTTTAAACTGTATGATCTTACCAGGGGTTCCGATTGAAAAGAGACGACTATAAAGATCCTTTGTTGGGAACCGTTTTGAGGGAAGAAGATCTGGATACTATTTCTTTTCTGGATTCTCTTTGAAAAATAATGGAGAATTAATGAACGATTTGAGTTAAAAATGAAAAAAATTAACTTTATCTTAATTTCGTATCAATCTAGTTATGATACATAAATTCGGGATGATAATAGTTAATGCATCATTTATTCACAAATTAAGCATTAATTAAATTTCGTTGAATCCTGAATCTAAGTCGCATCAATATTAAGATAAAATAATAATAATAATAACATCAGAAAATATACAATTTTTATAATTTAAAGATATTTTTTATATATTAATTTTTATGGGTCGCAGTCTCCCTATTGTCAACCGGCCTTACACCTATGGCTCAAACTAGCGCTATTATTTAGTATATAGCGGCTGGTAAGGACAAATAAATAAGGTATAGTCAAATAATTATGCACAAAACGATTATAAGGGCACAATGCCTGTCTGGCAGATAGGATACCCTTGAAATTGAACCTTTCTGCTTCCACTTACATCGACAGGCAATTAATTTTAGCACACAAAAGAACCAAGAGAATACATGATTATTTACTTACATAATTGAAAGCCATTATTTGCATTTATTTTGTGTTACTTTTTAGACTAAGCTTTTAATGGTTCGTCTGGTATGAGCCTGCAAAATTTTTAAGCCCTAAGTTACATACAAAGTAATATTATTTATATATTATTTGGATCGAAATTGATATTTTTTGGCATGGATAGAGAGAAAAATAAAAAATTAAAAATTAAAAATTAAAATACTATAAAAATTATACTTATTTTTGATAAATTTTGATAGTAATGAGTATATAATAAATAATATTTTTGTTCATATAATGACAGATATTTGAACATATTATTTGTATAAAATATTTACCTATGCTTTTTTAATTTTCACCTTATGAATCATTTCAACTGTTAGAGAAACGAGTAGTATGAGGCCAATTTGTAAGGATCTAGTTGTGGAGACAGAATTTTTTTTTGTTCTAGGAATCGAAATGGAGGATTCTGATTCTTTCTAAAGAGAAGCAGGATTTAATTTTTTTATCTTTCACTATTAAATTTTTATTCAAGGATGAAAGTTTAAAAAATAAAAAATATTATATATAATTATTTTTTAATTTTTTAAATAATATTAATATTTAATAAATATTAAGTTAAATATTATAAATATTATTAATGAAAATATTTATTTAAATATTATTATATAAATTTTAAATTTTTATTATTAAATTAAAAATAATAAAAATAAGAAAAGTAAATCTTGATTCTGTCTAAAAAGAAACAGGATCCCCTAATTCGGTTGTTTTGGTAAATAACCTTACGCATTGATGCAAAAAGTAGGATGAGCTCCCATTTTCTGGCAAAGCAACAGGGAAGAAGTGGACAAGCTTTTACCGAAATAGGGGTGAGAGCGAGGAGAGGGGACACATGGAGGCGTTGAAGGTGTGGAGCCTGTCGTCGCAGCAATTGAAGCATCTCATCCATTCCGTCGCTTTCACCACTGTACGACGGCGCAAACGACCCAGTATCTTCTGCATCAGGTCCTGTACCACTGCCATTGATGCCGCGGCCTCGCAATCCGGCCGGAGTCGGAGATCGCTGCCATTGTCCTCTCCATCTTCTACGTCGGACAGAGAAGCGGTTCGCACAATTCGTCTTAAGAAAGTAAGCAAACCTGTTAGCTTTCCCTTTATACTGACAGATGGAGAAGACAGATGCCATTCCGTCCTCGGCATCTCGAAGACAGCCTTTTCGTGTTTTTAGTGGTGACATTTGAACTACAGCGTAAATCCCATTTCCGCTAAAATTTTGAGTAATTTCTTACCATGAAGTATTCTCTACTGGGGCTGGGTTTAACAATGATACGGTCAAAGAAGATACCTAGAGTATCTTTGACGCTGGGAGGCTGTTTCTGTAGTTTGAAAATGTTATTTTATAACGGATTAACTTACCTTTGTGTTATTAATTGAAAAAAAAAAAAACTAGAATTGGAACCAGAAGATAGTTCTGTTACTACTTAGCCTGATGTTAGTTATTTTTTTAAATAAAAAAAATGTGATTAGAGTGATAAAGAAGTGTTGTTAGTAATGAAGTTGTTTGTATTGGTTTTGTTAGTAATCAGTGTTGTTGTTTTGGTTGGAAAATGCCCTTTTAGCCAACTGTATTGCCACGAACTGGTGTGCAATTCCAACCCTAACTTGACAGCAGTCAAGCTTTTTGTCTCGGAAGGAATGACATCATCCTCACTTTGATGGCCTCGCAAGTATTGTTTTCTATCCTTGAGGCCTTGGTTGCAATAAGCCTAAAAACAAGTTGATATCATTTGTTAATGCAAGTGCAGGTGTCTCAACACTAATCAAGGATAGTGAACAAATTCACCATAATGTATTTGCCGAAACCTTTTTTTTCACAGAACCATATAGTGTATGTGAATTTTAAATTGACCGGACTGGCACAATATTACATTTCATCTATATCTGCCAAAAGATATTGTAGTTTGCAGAAGGTTTCAGTTCTTTTCATGTCAAACATCTTATTCAGGACATTACTCCAAACTACTTACTTAGAAACTAGGCATAGTCAAGAGTATGTTATGATGAATTATGAAAAATTCTTTGTTTTCTAGGTTGAAGAATTGAGGACTAAGGGCTTTGAGCCATATGCCTACAAGTGGGATAGGACTCATACAGCTAATGAGCTGCAGAATGTGTATAGGCATTTGGGAAATGGTGAAGAATCAAATAGTGACTATGGTTATGTATCAGTAGCAGGGAGGATTATGGCTCGCAGAGCATTTGGGAAGTTGGTCTTTCTCAGCCTAAGGGATGATTCAGGGATAATCCAGGTTTGCTTTTGTTTGTTTATACACACAAACACACACTTTTGATGTTCTAATCGATATTACATGTACAAGTTATTGCCATTGGAATTGTGACCATTTCTTTAGCTATGGTGAAGATGAATTGGTTTTTATTTCGACAGGATATCATATATTTTTAACTATTCATGGATTGAAGATTACTATGTAAGTTAATGTAATGCAAAATTTTTGAGAGGCGATGTCCTTAATTCAACATAAGGCTTACTAGTGTGCCATTGGCTTTAGTGGTGTCCATTCTTGGTTACAATGTTACACATCTAGATATTGTGTTCTGAAAACAATACCATGCCGCAGCACATTATAGTTTCATGTCTCGAAGAGGCATCTTATGTTATTTGAGTGAATTTGAGAATAGGATTTCTCTAAGCTAATAGTTTTTAATCTTGAAATATAGATACCCCAGACATTTTCTGGGGGTACTGGTGGACACAGTACTGTCCATCCACTAAATATACAAAAGCAATTCCTAGGGGTCCTGGAGTTGGTCCAGTCCATCAAAATCATCCTATCTCGTGAGAGCACATCAACTCTAGTAAAAAAACAAATACTGGTAATTACTTAGAACCAACAACTGCAGGATCTACTGCTGGCTTATAGTCTGTTGGACATGAGTATTAACTACATTCATTCAAATGCTAGCATCAGACTTTTTCTCCTCAATCACCTAGGATGGTATTAACTGTTTCCTTCTTGCAATAAACCATTGAATGTAGCTGCAAAACAGCTAATCTTAAATTGTTATTGTTGCCTTCCTTTTCCAATTGGGAACTTTCCAAGGTAATTCCTACTGCTTCAGTCCATGTTGATGAGTGGCCCCATTGCAATGTAAGATGTAATGAAAAATGACATCCAGAGAGTTGATTTATATGGTAGTTATCGGGATACCCCAACACCTGCTAATGCATACCAGCATAGATGATTTCTAAATGTGGTTTGTCATAGCTACTTCCATGGAAGAAGAGAAGAAGAAGCGAAAAGAGAAGAAAACAAAGAAGAGGTAAGGAGAAGAATTTGTGCAGAGAAGGAATTAGTGGTAGGAAGGAAATGCATTATAGTGAAGGGATGCAGCAATCAGTACAGGTGAAGAGATTTTACGTCAGTGGAGGGGGTACATGACAGCTGGAGGACCATGAAAAAATGGAGGTGTGGCCAAGTATCAGCCCTTGCATGGTTGAGAATTCTCACCATTCAGTTGGCATACTCTAAGGCACGTGATCCATTGAAAAAAAATTAGGATCCATTTTCCAGCTTAGCAATTATCATTGCCAAGCACATGAACTCAGATCTCATGAGTGATATGTGAATTAGCAGAATTCCATTTTCAGCACTACCAGCAACCGATTACTGGTAGGAAGCATCTTCTTGCTATGAAATGAACTTTCCTCTTTGAGATGTTTTGCTTTGGAGATCTATTGCTTTTCGATTTGGAGCAACTCAATGTTTTCCTTTATTTTTATCTTCCTGTCCACTGTCTCAATTAAGCTAGAAGTCCCCAGTTCAGTCCATTGACATGAAAACAAGAAAAAAGAAAAGAAAAGGGGCATCACCTTAACAAGTAGTATTATAAACGATTCGATGGCCAGGGGAACTTGCTTTAATCAACTCATAGAATCAGTCTCCGCGACTAACTTGCGGATGGAGGGCTTGTATCAGCACATTAATCAACCCTTGGATGGTTCTGACTAGCTCAACAATGAGCATTTTGAGCAGTTAGAAAAGAACATAAATAGCCTTATCGAACATATGCGTTTATTGTTGGAAATATACCAATGTAGTCTAGTAGGGCAGTTGCCACAGATACAACAATAATAGAGTGGGAAGGAGAACTAGCGATGCTGCCAAGGATACAATTTCCACTCGGACGCAAAGAGGAGCCAGGGAGGTACATGTATTGGAATTTAAGGTTTGGTTTTCCTCATTTTGAAGGAGATAATCCTGAGGAGTGAATTTTCAAGGCTAGGCAATACTTTTCATACGATTTGACACCCCAAAATCACAAAATTCTGTTGGCCTCATTTTACATGAAAGGGGAAGCATTAATATGGTTTTAGGATGCTTAGGTGATTGGAGAATTTGATGAGTGGGAAGGGTTCACACAAATCCTACTTACAAGGTTTGGAAGCATGGCCTATGATAGTCTAATGGAACAACTGCCAAAGCTCAGTCTAGATTTGACTATGGCAATATATAATACTCAATTTGAAGCTATTTCCAACTGAGTGCATGACACATTGGCCACAACAAAGCTAAGCTACTTCTTAGGCAAACTTAAGGATGAGATCCGATTTCTAATAAAGCCCCTTGGACTGACTAGTCTTCACCAAGCTTTTGGTATGGCAAAGGATCTAGGAGAAATTTATCACAAGTTTGAAGAGATCTCATATGGGTCAGATATCCTCCTCTGGAGGAACTAGTCATCATTCCCCATCCAGAGCAACAAGCTTGCATCGAGCTGCTATCAAACTGGAAATGACAGTTCACTGCATCTCTCTAGCTCAAATAAGGGAAAGAAGGGGGAAAGGATTGTGTTATAATTGTGATGAAAAGTGAAACTCAAGATATAAATATTCTAGTCCCAAACATTTCGTGGTATAAGTGATGGAAACAGAGGATTCACAGGAACCTAATCTTGATTAGGCTATCATCAATCTTCAACTGTAAGATGCTAAGGATCCAGGGGCCCTGTTAGTTGAGATTTCAATGTATGTGATTATGGGCATTCTCCACTTTAAAGCCATACGGTTTGTAGAGAATATCAATGGAGTACTCGGGGTTGATTAAAAACTCTGGAAGTCCTCTTAGCTTCTTAGTTGTGGGATTGACCAAGAAGTTTAAATGGAGAAGATTGGAACCAACCGACATCCAA
Organism: Nepenthes alata; assembly: GCA_028571085.2. Taxonomy (NCBI): domain Eukaryota; kingdom Viridiplantae; phylum Streptophyta; class Magnoliopsida; order Caryophyllales; family Nepenthaceae; genus Nepenthes; species Nepenthes alata. The sequence continues at coordinate 7,943 of JAOVVI020002471.1, read as the reverse complement.
TTACAAATTGCCAATGGAGACATTGTACAGGGAGAAGGGACCTACCCAGATGCAAAATTTCAGTTACAAGTAATTTCTTCTTGATCGATTTTTTATCCCCAACACTAGAAGGTTGCGACACGGTTTTGGGGATACAATAATCAGCCATACTGGGGCTTGAAGTATGGGATTTTCTCACCCTTCATATAAAATTTAATTATCAGGGGAGGGAAGTGCCCCTGGATTATGTTAGCAAAAGACACCCTAGTTGAGGTTAGCGCTTGGCATACAATTACTAGTTTGGAAAACAAAGGAGTGATACTTAAGCTCTTGAATGATCAAAACTGGATGATTGTAAGAATCCTTCTATTGAAGTGAAGGATGAATTACAACAGTTTGAAGGAGTGTTTAAAGAGCCCAAATGGTTGCTTTCAATTCGAGAATGGGAGCATCAAATCAGTCTAAAAAATAACTTCGAACTAATTACTGTATGACCCTATCGTTATTTTTATTATCAAAAAAGCGACAAGGGAGTTACTCAAAACAGCTCATAAGGTCTAGCTAGAATCATTATTCTTCCTTACTGTTATTGGTGAGGAAAGCCGATTGCAGTTGGTGGATGTGTGCAGATTATTGGGTTCTTAACCATAAAATTATTAAGGATGAGTATCTGATACCAATAATAGATAAACTGCTCGACAAACTACATAGGGTTCTTAACCATAAAATTACTTATCATGCACCATGTGGCCGTGCATGCTGGTGAATTAGCAGCTCATGAAGCTGCTTACATGGCCTTTGCATCAGCAGCCGCGTGTTAGAGCAGCAGTACAGCAGAATGGCTGCCATACTTATCCTATGCATATGTATATATATATTATCTTAGACTTATCTAATTGTTAGGAGAATATAGTATATTATCCTCATAATTCAATGTCCATCTTTGCTGCTATTGTTTGTGGGTATCATGTCTATATATCTGAATTAAATAATTCAGCTAAACTTCTCCTTGCTGCCTCTTGGTTTCCTTCCTCTTTTTCTCATTTTTTCCTATTAATATATAATGTATCCTTAATTTACTATATTTTATACTTACTATAGTCCAACATTGAGTGAAAAATCCACCTAATTTTCCCGTTGGTACAGCTACCAAATCGAATTTGTCCAAGTCCCCCTCAGTTGCCGAATTTTTCAATTTTGCCTATTATCTTGAATGATTTAATTTAAGGTGTTCAGGTATGTGTTTGTGAAAATTTAGGACATGGAAGCTTAGTATAGACACTAAAGATCGTCTAGTATTAATTTCATCACAAATCGAATTTCTTATCATCTCCCGATTAACATCTCTGGCTTTTGGGTTTGAAGAAAAATTTAAAAGATTGGGTGTCATGATTTTGAAAAACTAATATATGAAAAGTTAGTCTACTTGTCAATGATCAATTGAGATTATTTACCTCAAAATCTGGATTGCCTAACACATCCCGAATGAATTCCTAGCTTTGAGGTTCAAAAATTAAATTAAAGGAATCGGGCATGAGTATACAAGAAAACTAAGACATAGGGGACTAGTATATTTGTCAATGATCAATTGAGATTATTTACCTCAAAATCTGGATTGCCTAACACATCCCGAATTAATTCCTGGCTTTCAGGTTCAAAAATTAAATTAAAGGAATCGGGCATGAGTATACAAGAAAACTAAGACATAGGGGGCTAGTATATTTGTCAAAGACTATTTTGGATTAATTTTATCATAATCTGAATTACATAAGTCGTCCCGAATTATATTCCTAGTTTATGGAATTGCGGTCTTTACAATTCTCCCCTTCTTACAAAAATTTCGTCCTCGAAATTTGAAGAAAATTGCACATATGGAGAAAACAAATGAGGGTACTCTTTGCGAATATCCTCTTCACGTTCTCATGTAGCTTCCTCGGACGAACGATTTCTCCATAGAACTTTGACAAGTGGAATGACTTTGTTGCACAAAATTTGATCATTTCTATCTAGAATCTGCACCGGCTCTTCAGTCTAAGATAAATCTTCATTAATCACCGAAGGTTCAAAATTTGTGACATGCTCCGGGTCATGTACATACTTTCACAGCATCGATACATGAAATATATTATGTACCTCTGCTAGACTGGGTGGTAAGGCCAATCGATAAGCCATTTCTCCAATCTTTTCTAAAATTTTGAAGGGACCTATGAATCTTGGTTTGAATTTTCCTTTCATTCCAAATCTCGTTGTTCCTTTGGTTGGTGATACATTCAGGAAAACATAGTCACCGGTGTTGAATTGTAAATTGGGTCTTCTCTAATCAGCATAGCTCTTTTGGGGGCTCTGGGCGATCTTCAGATTATTGTGGACTACTTTGATTTTCTCGGACGTTTCCTTAATGATGTTCGGTCCTAGAAGCTGTCTATCTCCGGTTTCTTCCCATGGATTGGAGATCGACATTTTCTTTCATAAAGAGCTTCGAATAGTGTCATTTCGATACTGGTTTGATAGCTATTGTTATAGGCAAATTCCACTAAGGCCAAATAGTTGTCCCCACTGCCACCCATTTCTAGGACTGAAGCTCTTAACATATCTTCTAGAATTTGAATAGTATGTTCTGATTGTCCATCTGTTTGTGGATGATAAGTAGTACTGAATTTTAATTTTGTCCCGAGTTCTCATTGTAGGCTTTCCCAAAATTTAGAAACAAACCGTGGATCTCGGTCTAACACAATGGATGTGGGTACTCCATGCAGTCCAATAGCTTCGTTTATATAAATTTGAGCTAACCAATCCCGTGAGTACGTGATCCGAATAGCCAAAAAATGTGCCGATTTAGTGAGACTATCGACGATCACCCAAACAGCGTCATGATGTTTGGATGACCACAGTAGACCCATGACAAAGTCCATTGTTATATCTTCCCACTTCCAACTCGGAATTGGCAATGATTGTAGAAACCCTGATGGCTTCTTTCGCTCTGCTTTGAGCTGTTGACAAGCTAGGCATTTCCTGACGTAATTCACAATCTCCCGCTTCATATTTCTCCACCAAAATATCTTTATCATGTCTTGATACATCTTATTGATTCCCAGATGAATGGTGTACCAGGATCGATGTGCTTTCTTCATAATTACCCCCTTGATTTCTTGATCATTTGGCACACAGAGTCGATCTCGGAATCTCAAGACTCCATCAGCACGGATATTAAAGTCAACTGAGAGTCCTGAGTTATATCTCCGGCAATCTCTGCTAGAAATGGGTCCTTCATTTGGCTATCTTTGATCCTTTGTAATATCCCCGGCTGGATCTGAAGATATAACAAGATCATTCGGTTGTTCTTCACATACCGCTGGATATCACATTGCTGCATGTTCTCCAGCATTTCCATCTCTTTTATCTGCAACCTCGCTAAAAGACATGTTTGGCGGCTTAAAGCATCTGCTACTACATTAGCCTTGCCTGATTGATATTGGATCACACAATCATAGTCTTTCAGGAAATCGATCCACCGCCTCTGTCTCATATGTAGTTCCTTTTGTGAAAATAAGTACTTTAGACTTTTGTGGTCTGAATATACCAGGAACTTCTCACCATGCAAATAATGCCTCCAGATCTTCAAAGCAAATACGACCGTCGCCAATTCTAGAGCGTAAGTAGGGTAGTTCCTCTCATGAACTTTTAACTGTCGTGATCCCTAGGCTATGGCTTTCCCATGTTGCATTAGAACTTCTCACCATACAAATAATGCCTCCAGATCTTCAAAGCAAATATGACTGCCACCAATTCTAGAGCGTGAGTAGGGTAGTTCCTCTCATGAACTTTTAACTGCCGTGATCCATAGGCTATGGCTTTCCCATGTTGCATTAGAACACAACCCAATGCAGTTTTAGAGGCATCACAATATACTACGAACCCACCTGCTCCTGCTGGAATGGCGAGAATGGGAGCGGATGTTAGCTGCTTCTTTATCTCCTGGACGCTCTGCACACATTCTTTTGTCCAATCGAACTTGACTTCTTTTCTCATTAGTCGGGTAAGTGACATAGCGATTTAAAAAAAAAATTCACAAATCTGCGATAATATCCTGCCATGCCCAAGAAACTCCGCACTTTAGTTACTGTGGTAGGTCGACTCCAACCAGTAACTGTTCCGATTTTCTTTGGGTCGACAGAAATACCATTCTGGGTGACAACATGGCCCAGAAATGTTACCTCATTGAGCCAAAACTCACATTTCTTCAACTTGACATATAATTTCTCCTCTCATAAAATTCGGAGCACCATCCTCAGATGCATCTCATGCTCCTTAAAACTCTTAGAATAAATCAGAATGTCATCAATAAATACAACTACGAACTTATCTAAATATGGTCGAAATACCCGATTCATTAGATCCATGAAGGCTACTAGGGCATTAGTCAATCCGAAATGCATAACCAGGAATTCATAGTGGCCATACCTTGTCTGAAAAGCAGTTTTCGGTATATCCTCCTTTTTTTATCCTCAATTGATGGTAACCGGAGCGAAGATCAATCTTGGAGAATACTTGAGTCTCTTGCAGCTGGTCAAATAGATCATCAATCCGTGGCAACATATATTTGTTTTTTATCGTGATTTTATTCAGTTCACGATAATTGATACATAGTCATAGGGTCCCATCCTTCTTCTTCACAAACAAAACCGGTGTGCCCCAAGGAGACACACTTGGTATGATAAAACCCTTATCCAACAGTTCTTCTAATTGCTGTTTTAACTCTTTTATCTCAACTGGTGCCATTCTGTACGATGCCTTTAAAATTGGGCCTGATCCTGGCATAAGCTCAATTTCGAATTCTATCTCTCGATGTGACGGTAAGCCGGGCAAGTCTTCGAGAAATACATCTTCAATTTCACAGATCACTGGTATATCCTTGATTGACATACTATGACCTTCAGTGGTGCTGGCATAGATCAGATAAGCCTGACATCCATTATGTATTAGATGTTGAGCATATAAGGCAGAGATTAATATTGGTGTCTCCTTCAGCTTTATTCCTTGAATGTGAAATGATTCACACTCGAAATTTCAAAATGTACCCGTTTATGTAAGCAATCGATACTGGCGTGATTGGTTGTCAACTAGTCCATCCCCAGTATTATGTCAAAATCACAAATATTTAGTAAATTAAATTTGCCTTCATGTTCT
>JAOVVI020002470.1:0-21027 GCA_028571085.2 Nepenthes alata | reverse complement strand
CGATATTCTAAAGCCAATTTATACAAAAATTCCAAAATAAATGGATACAATGGTGTGGGTGCGGGGTTAGGGTTCCACATTCGAAAATCAGTCAAAACTACGAAATCAGATATGAAATTAATATATATGCATGCTCAAGTCATAAGTAATATAAAATATAAATTTAATCGGGTATTGGAACGATGATACCCAAAAAAACGAAACAAAAGTGCAAGAAAACGAAAGAGGAGAGTATGGGTGCACTTTCCGCGACCCGATCTATCACTTCTTTAGCTAGCTCTAAGCCGGATTCGAACCCGAGAGCTTGATTTCCTCCTCTTCTCTCTTCTGCATCACTCTGTCTCTCTTTCCTTTCCTGTGGAGGCCTCGAAAAATGGCCGAGAACCCTTGTGGCCACCTTTTAAATCACCAGCCAGTGCTCGCGCTTGCGCTGCTTCTAGCGCCCGCCTAAGATGCTCGGGCGCCCGGCGAGCACTGGTCCACTGCCTCAAGCGCTTGTTGTGCTACCCGAGGTGCCCGGCGGGCCTATTCCGCCGAATCGTCCTATGGTCCTGAAACTTAATTTTTTCACGTGAATTAAATCCAATCTTAATCATATTAATTTAATTATCTGCAAATACGATACTCAAAAACCGGCACATTACACTTCCAATCAAACTACTCTCTAAGAAGCACATCAAACCAATAGCGAGAAATCCTCGTTGAACTACAATATCCAGAAGGCCATCTTATAGAATAAGGAGCTCACCTAGAAGGTATCCACCTGTCACACATGCTCCATGAGGCACCTTTTTGACCTGCAACATATGTTTGGATGGGACAACTTGCATTGCTTTATAATCCGATTCAAAATGCCTTAGATGGATGCTCATTATGGTATATGAGTTTTTAGGGACATTTTTGTTGATTTTGAAACCTTATGCTCCTGTTAGACTTCGGATCCCCTCATGTGCCTAGATTTTCTGACAACTCTGCAGATACTGGCCTGGTAGTGGTGCTATACATTGAAGCTGAGATAAGTGTGCTTGTCTTACCAGCTCTTTATGTGTTTGCCAGCCATTCCAGTGGAGAAAGAAGATATCCACAATTTTCTATCACTAAGGCAATTGGAAATGGGTTTGAAGGTGAGCCATTTTAATGAAGAAGTCTTGAAGTTGGATGATCTGAATCAAGCATGCTACCATGGTAGCCATTGGGATCATAGGTTGCATTAGCAAATGATGAGGATCCCGCACCTAGTTGAGTAGCCGGATTGCAGCGAGGCACTCAAATGGTGAAATAGTAGAAGCCGAACTATAACGAGCAATCATGGTGCAAACCTCGCACCATCTGAGCTATGAAGTGCCAAACTCAACTTTGTCGATCTCCACCAAACTACTAGTGTGCGGATCTCACACATGGACAAGGTTCTGATTGCTGAATTACTGGGCACCAAACTATGGAGCTTCACAGGAGTTGGTAGTGAACTATGCAGATGTTGACCAATGCTGTGACTGAACTACTGGCTGAACTACTTTGATGCCTAATTACATTGTTACTTCTGATGTAATTAACAGTCCTTAAGAGTACAATTGTAATGAGGTCTGTAAGTGTTATTATGCTTTTGGTTGGCTATATAAGCTGGCTTAAGCAAAATTAGGGAATTTCTTCAGTTATTTTGGGAACTGTGTTGACACTTTGCGGCTAAAAGGCTTGGGAACCTTATGAGTAATTTTTCCGCACTACTCAAATTTGCTCTGGGTTTATTTGGGCTGAATTAGGATCATTTCTGTAATTCTACTTCGGAGGTTTGTTCCATTTTCTTTCTATTTCATTTGCTTTTGATTAACAAATGATCCATTTCATTCGATTATCAGTTGTAAATCCCTAGTCTAGTTGGATGTTTGCGGTTGTTTGGTGATTTATGGTTGTAACTGAATCCAGTTGGACTTGATATGGGATCCTAGAATAGGTTCCCTATTAGTATGATTAGTATCCTACCTAAGTTAATTCTTATTGTTTAATGTAATCGATACATGTGCAATACAAGTTCATCAACTCCAAGTGAGTTCATGGAATAATAAGGCGTGCCGGTAGCTTAATGCCTACTAATGAGCTCAAAAGTGAAGATAAGAGGGAGCCAAACCTGATAATAAGTTCTCTTGTGACAACTAGGACCTAGTCTGATGTAGGGAAGGGGAAGAGTAGGGGAGGGGAAGGAGAAATCAGGGGAGGGGGAGAAACAGAAGAAGAACCAGGGGGAGAAGAAGAAGAAACCAAGGGAGAGAGAAGGAGATATCAGAGGGGAGAGAGAGAAGTTATAGAAAAATCCTAATCTTAGGATAATTTGAAAACAAATATATTCTCCTAACTAAATATGACATAACTTACTAAAATAAAAAAAAAATAAAATCAATTAAAATCTTTACTAATCAAATATAATCAAGCTCTACTAATTTTGAAATAAAATTAAATATCTTCTAATTTAAAAATAAAATCAAATAAAAAATAAAATAAAATCTCTTATAATTAAAAATAAAATTAAATCTAATTAGAAAATAAAATCAAATATCTTCATCAATGATGCCCGCATCATGATCCATGACTACCGCCTGAATTCGATCATGCAAAAAAACCATGAGTCTCAAATTAATATCATAATATATCTATAAATGATAAAACATAGCTACCATAATTTAAATATCCTCATACATTAAAAATCTAGGTAAAAGCATTACTCCAAAATCCCAACAAAATAAAACAAAATATCATAATGTATCTCTAGAGTATAAAATAAAATAAACACTTTTTCCAACGAGGCTCCATAACCTCTATCGTTCACAACTCTATCAAGCTCTAGAATTATCCTCCTCTAATTTTGCTACTCTGAAAAAATGAAATAATAAGAGTGAGTCAAATGCTTAGTAAATAACTTTGATCAATGTTAAAAATAGTGAAATCATCAAGGTATCTAAGGAACTTATCTATCAAACAATAAACTCTAATAATAGGCAATATATGGAAACAAATAATCGTCCTCAGATAATCAATAAATGATATCATCAACCCAATAACTCAATAACAACATGAATAATAAATAAATACTGAGAAATTCAGTTTAATACGAGGTCAAAATCATATGAGATATCAAACCCTCTGTGGATCGTATTCTGCCTTTGTAACCAAAGACCATGTATTTATGCCGCCAATAGTTAAGTACCATGAAGTTACCTAACATTCGTGGTAGTCTCAATATCTATACAGTTATCCTAGAGGTTGTACTTGTAGCATGCCCATGCTACATATGATACTCCTCTCTAATAATATCATGATTCTCATTTTATAGGATGGCTACAAGTATATAAATATCCCACCTCGAAAATAACTTGACCTCAACCACCGGACATGGAATCGGTATTGGAAAAGAGTAGACCTGCCTGATTTGAGTCTCCAATTTAAACTTGTACTTATGTATCAACGACGTTCTCCACCTCTTCTCAATCCAGAACTGACGTTTGATTTCGCTGCGCTTTAGTTTTGGTGGTCCACTCAGATTACTCGTTCTCTTGATAGGTATAGTTTCTTTCATACACTTCACTAGGAAATCTTGGATACTACTCTTATACGTTCATCTTACTGTTAAGCCTCTACTCAAAAGTGTTGGCAATAAGTTGTGCAAGACGAGCTTCAGGCTTTTCAAGACAACCGTACTTTGGATATTTTGCAATATCCCTTTGGAATCAAGTCTATTGGATACAAATGAGTATATATACTTAAACTATAGTCTGATAGCTTTATCAACAGATATAATGCTTATTTGGTCACACTTGGTAATCAACAGAATTACTATCTTGATTATGATGAAATGTTTGCTCCAGTAGCCAAAATGACTACCGTGCGTACTATTGTGGCCATCGCTACTTCAAAAGGATGGCCATTTCGATAGATAGATGTAAAGAATATATTCTTAGATGAGGATCTAAAGAAAAAAGTTTACATGATTTCACCTTCTGGTATGTTCACTCATTACTTCTCAGAAGTGTGTAAATTAAATAGTTTTTAATATGGTTTAAAACAAGCACTGCAAGCTTGGTTTGAAAATTTTCATACCTGTCTTCTCAAGTTCGACTTTAATAAGAATCAATATGATTTTTCTCTTTTTTTCGCAATGCCTGTACTCAAATTGTTGTACTTCTCTTCTGTGTGGATAATATTATTATAGCTGAATCTAACCCTCAACTGATTAAACAATTGCAAAATCACCTATAGAATCCATTTCAAATGAAAGATCTTGGTTTGTTTCAATATTTTCTTGGTCTTAAGCTATCACATACTACTGGTAGTTTTTTGCACCAACACAAGTATACATAGGAGCGTATTACATTGGCCACTCTTTAGGATGGAAACTCTGTTCTTACATTGATAAAGGTTAGTTTAAAGCTTTGACAAGAGAACAAATACTACCTGATCCATTTATGTATCGACAATTGGTTGATAATTTGAATTACTTAATGATTACCTGACCTAATATATCTTTTGCAGTCCAATAAGCGAGTCAGTTTATGCAAGCACCCCGTCATTCATATCTTGCAATAGTGAAATAGATCATTCGTTATCTAAAGGGTACCTCGAATTGAGGACTATTTTTTTCAACTAAGAATTCCCTTCAATTATGGGGATTCAATGACACTAATTGAGCAGATTGTAACGATACTGGTTCTATTACTAGCTTATGCATGTTTTTTTGGTAATATTATTATTTCTTAGAAGTATAAAAAGCAAGCTCAGGTATCTAAATCCTCAATTGAGTTAGAGTACCGTGCTATGTTTTCAATTTGCTTAGAAATTGTTTAGTTACAGGGCTTACTAGTGGAACTTAGTATATTTCATCTTACTCCCACTACTCTTCATACTGATAATACTAGTGTTATTTAGATTACTACCATTCCCGTCTTTTATGAATGTACAAAGTATATTGAGGTCGATTGTTATTATATCTGTACAGCATTTGATCAATATGTAATCACTCTTCCTCACATCTCTACTCATCTTCAAACAGTAGACGTTTTTATTAAAGCTCTCTCTTGCCGACGGCATTATTTTATGGTGGACAAATTGATACATCTTGATCGGCCAATATCAATATAGGGGGAGATGTCAGTCGAATATAATACAGGAATTACTTGGATTTGCTGGATATATGTATATATTTATCTATTATATATATATTTACCTGAATTAGATGATTTTAATTTATTATAATTGTTTACAATTATTATAATTAGAACTGTAATTTAGAAAAATGTAAAATTATAAAATGCTGTAATTAGGGTAAAAAATATTTTATTTAACGAGAAAAAAACTCTCAATTGAGAGCATTTGGAACAATTAACAGAGGCCTTCATGACGCTGTCTTATTTATCACTGACCATTGGATACTTATGTAGGAAGACTCCATGGTCGATAACAATAGCTCAAATATGTCCTAATAGTGCCTTTGAGAACATGAGATGAGAAATAAAAATTATTCGGAACAAGACCTCCTGGCCTAGTTATCTGGAGAATTAGTGGATCTGGAAGGATTCAATGCACTATTGCTAATTGGTGGGGATGGAATACAATGTCGTAATGTCATGGTAGATTTTTAGTTGGTCAATATCCTCTTATACAATTCATTGTCGGTTGATTCATGCTAATGGCCTTGCAACCTTTTGATGAGATGTCCAGCTAGTAAAGCGATAAAATTGGTGTAAGTTGATAAAATTAGCCTTTTCTTTTCTAAGTGGCCAACCTCAGGGATAAAGATAGAACCTGTAGGACCCGGCACCAACATTGTACGACTGATTCTTTTGCAAATTTGGCATGCATAACATTACAAAATGTCTGAGCCCTGGGGCAACACCCTTACCCCTTCCCCCATCCGTGCTTCAACCGGCATTAATTTAGCATAGTTGTGTCAATGGGGCTTCCTCAGCCACACCCTAATGCCTTCTCTTCCTCCCCATTCTCTTTATCTACTGATATCACCCTCCTCTTGCCAGCAAGGCCATATTTAGCTTCACTGATGACCGGGGAGATCAAATATGGTGCAAATTATAGAGGTAATCTAAACTATAAAAGATTGCCCTGAACAGGAGATCAATAGTAATCTCTATGATGTAATTTTCTTTGAGATGAAATTGTTTTTATTTCTATGCTTTCGGATTGCAGAGAAGCGCGTGCTTTTACAATCTCTCTCATTCCAAAAGAAAACAGTTTCTTAATTACTAATCTATCTCTCTCTCTCTCTCTCTCTCTGTCTATGATACCCCTATGAGAAGTATTTTCCTTTATGTTTTTTTCACCTGTTCCCCCTCTCTAACACGTTGACCTTGTCTTCCTATTTTTTTGCCTGTAAGTTGTATTCTTTTACTTGTTAACCTCCCCTCTTCTTTATGTTTCATCTCAATCTCTAATGATAGCTGTACAATTTCAATTTCAACTTGCTAGTCTTATAGGTGGGACAATGTCAGCCCCATAACCTCTCATATTTATTGGTTAAAGTAAAACAAAATGGCTGTGTTTGCTGATGTATAGATGTGAGAGCTGGGTTAGTCTCTTGGAGAGTTACTTCTGGATGGGCCATTATGATTAGTTATTCAATTCCTTGGCACACTTATCTACACATTTCTTCATCCTCTGAAATAATTCATTGGAGGGATTCCTTGGTGTGTTTAATGGTGCATTTCTGCATCCACTGAAGATAATAGGGTAGTTGGTTTTTCTAGCATCCCAAAAGAGGTTGCTTTGATGCTGCTTCTTCCTCCATGATTTTGGCAGATGGAGGTTGAAGATATTCTTTGCTTGGAGTTTGGGAATCTATTGCTGCTCCTAGGTGATTGTCTTTTCCATTGGACTGGTGGAGGGAGGAATTTTCTCCTGGGTTACCCATATGCTATTAGGCTGCCTATTTCAAAGAGGGGTGTGTGTCATGCCCTTGTGGATATAAAAGCATCATTAACATCGTTGAAGAGAGTTAAAGGTCCTGTATTTTGGGAACAAAGGAAGCTTTGCTTTTCTTGCTTGTTCATTTGGATTATTGATGCAGTACATGTCCACATGCCCCAAAACCCAGGAAATAGCCCGATGAACCTGACCCAAATGAATTGCTAGACTTGTGAAGGCCACCCACGCAAAGTATCTAGTGCCACTTGCACATCTGAAGATTTCCAAGAGGAGATTTGCTACCCAACAGGTTCCAAGGCTTACAAACATGAGGTGGTTGATGGTTAATTCCAATAAAAGTGTGCGTCTGCATCAATTATCATCATCAATCCAAATTTCAATTTCTTTTCAAACATGCATCTGCATCAATTATAGTACAAGTGCTTCTCTCCTTTTCTTTTTTCGTTTTTCTGGAGAGGGAGGGGAGCAGCTTTGGCTTTGTAATGGTCATTATGTCAAACAGGTCACACCTGCTTTCTTTTCTGATCTCTGTATATTCAGAATGTATGAGAGAAGACAACTTCACAGGGTATCACATAGAAGTAGCAGATTGAATAAAATATACCCACACCCTCTATTGAAGGTGTTAGTTGTAAATAGCACAAACTTTTATAAATTGTATTATGGTATATCTTAGATCTACTTCACAAATTTGCTCTTAAATTTGCATTTGAAAGGGTCAAAGTGGGTCTCACTACCAAATTTTTCCTCAAAATTCAAATATGTAATGCTTGTGCAAGGATAATATAAAAATGATGATTTTAGTAGGTTTTTATTTTAACAAAGTAGACTCTTTCTTTGATGAACTGAAAAGGAAAATAACTCATTGAATAGGGGATTGAGAGAATGGGCTTTAAGAAAATCACTTCTTACAAAATAAAGATTCTCTTAAAGAGATATACTTTGTTGCTGTTCATGCTTTCTGTCCAGTTGCTTCTAGTTCTCCTTCCACTCAAATCCTTATATCCTGTAAATGTTTTTGTTTTCTGGGCTGTTCTAAATTGAATACTGTTGATATTATTTTCCAGGTTATTCTAAATTGAATACTGTTGGTATGTCTGCTTTTTTTTTCCTGAAAGGCAAAATTCCGAGCTTAATTAGCCACACTACAGTTTTCATTAGAGACAAATAGAATTTATTGAAGATTGTATTTCAACAGCATCTGGAAGACCTGTAAATATCTTGCTCATACTTAACTGTTCCTTGAATTGCTGCACGGGTGAATATGTTCAGATACTGCAGATCTGGTGATCCTTGTTATTTTCAGAGTTTGTCAACAGGAAGAAGAAGAAATTCTGATAGAACTTGGATGTCAATGTCGTGGGGGGCTTGCAAAAGCACATGAGTCATGCATTAATAACTGGTTCAGGACAAGAGGTTCAAATAAATGTGAGATATGCCAGTAAGTTTCTACCAAAAAGTCGACTTAGATCATAAAATACTTTTTTTTGTTAAAAAACAAATAGGAAGTTCTCAATTGGAACATGAAACTACATTTTAATAAGCTTTGACACTTGTATGCAGACATGTGGCAGCAAATGTCTCACCTCCAGAGCCTTCACCAAATGTAGGTATTTGTATTTTTCTTTTTCTTTCATTTAGTATTTTGCAGATTTAATTTCAGCCATGGTTAGGTTCATTTTATTTTGTTCCGTAGTTTTAAGGTTTTTACAGCTATGTTAGATTGTTTGTTGAAATTGAAGATATCGATAAAAGTAAATCATTGGGCAATGGACGTGTTGTAGGGCTAAATTGTCCAATTATTATTAACATTTCACTTTTTAAACTCTATTTTCACCTTTGTTTTTTCAGCCAAATTTATTCTAAACTGTTCATTTTTCACTAATTTTATTATGTTATATTTTTCAGTCAATTGTTGACATCCTGTCATTTGATTGCACATGTTGACAGAAAATGCTAACATGTACGATTTGCAGGAAAAGTGGGCTCATTAATTTGATGCGTTCAAAAAATTTGAATAAAAAAAAAACTAAAAGAAAGAGAGCACCAATTTGTTCTACACCCACAACCACCTCCAAGGCTCCAACCCTTCATTTACCATCCCATCTCTCAGCCACCACAATCACCCTTTTCCTTTTCACCTGCTGTCAACCTCAATGTCCCCTCCCCTTGTCAACTACACAGTTCCCCATCCACCATTTGTTGGCCCAGTGAGCCACTCTCTATCTATCCCTTTTCTCCCCCTCTTATCTCTCTACCCACCACCAGCAACCATCCTCCCCTTGGGATGCTACCTCCTCTCCCGCTCTCCCTTCTCCGTTGGTGATTTAGCAGAGATATCCTGTGAAATAGACTGTTTGCAGTGGAATCCTTTGTAATTTTGCAGAGGTTTTGAGTGGGAGAGGGGGAGGGGCATTGATTGACTATTTGAGCTTTTGATATAGGGGTTGCTCCTTTCATAATTTCTCTCTCTCTAAAGTTCCGTGCAGTGATTCTGGGCAATTCCCCTTCAGGAGGCAGCGCTTAAGGACGGGATGTGCTGTCGGTTGCTGGTAGGGTATCACATTCCATGCAAATTGATAATTGACAAGTCTTAACCTCCTCCGACAAGCAATAAGATTTTGTAGATTAATACAATGAAAAAAATAGAGCTGCACAAGCTTTGCAGCTCGATCCACTCCCCTCTGTCATCATCCTCCAATGAAAATCGGGAAGAAGGCAAGTTATATCCCACTTGGTCGAGGAAATCCACACCTTTTGAGATCCTTAGAACTAGTTAAGATCCTCTTTGATGCCTTCCCTAAAGACCATTAAAGAATTAAAATATTATTGAATTGATGGGGATGAGGGAGGGATAAGTGGTGGTGGGAGGGGCTAGTTAGGGTTCAGACTCTATTTATTTATCTATATATTTTTAATTTTGGTTAAATAAGCTTTTTGCCACATCATGCAAAATAGTTCACTTCATAGATGAAAATATCAGTATTGGACCATTTGTATTAATTGAGGATGTCATTATTGTATAGATATCGGCCGTATGAGATGTAATTTTTTATTTTATTTCAAATTGGAACATGGAGAATATTAGTCAATATTTTGAACATCATCTAATATATAGTGATATATTGTCAATAGGGAGACATAATGTGATTTTTGTTATGGTATCATGTGGCTTTATACCTGCATATCATTCCATGGTCCACATTAATAATTGTTGCACATCAGCATTTTCATGATCACAAGGTGTTGAGTGACCGACAAAAAATCTTCTATTTGTCTAGAAAATCCAACAAAAATATGGCACGAATTGGAAAGTTTGGAATAAATTTCGTGAAAATTACAAGTTAGAATAGATTTGTTGCAAAAGAAAAAAATATAAAAAAAAAGATATGTAAATATTAGTGGGGCGGATGCATTAAGGAAATAGTGGGGTCAATTGACCCTACTTAAAAATATATAAATAATAAGAAAAAAATATTAGATATGTAATAGTTAAGCTAAAATAAATTGACTCCACTAAAAATTTGTATTGACTATATTAAATTTATTTATTTATTATTATGGCTAATTTACCTTGTTAATTTGTTATTTCACTCATAAACATTTTATTTATTTAATTAAACATAATGATTATCAATAGTTAATTCCTCATGCTCAACTTCCTTCTCTCTACTTACCCAAAACAACTCCCGCCTTTCTCTCTCTCTCAAAATTGGTAAAAAGTTTATTTTTTTTCCCTTTTTGTTCAAAAATATTTGTTTAAAAAAAAAGAAACAAGTAGTCTATCCAATAACGAAGATTTAACAAGATTATAATCAATCATTATTGTCAATTTTTCCTTCAATCCAACTTTAGCTATTTTTTATTTAAAACAATATTAGGGCAAACCCTAACTATTTCTTTCGTCCTCCCTTTAATCCAACGGACTCCATTTTTCTCCCTTCTACTCAATTAAGGAGGAGATCAAGCTGAATAATTCATATCAAGTCTCTTTTTCCCATCTATCTTAATGAATTACTAGTGAGAAAGTTTAAGGTACGTAAATTATTGTGTATTTTTTTTATTTTTGTTTTGAAGAATTATTTTGATTAAATTTTTGGATTACAATTTTTGGGTATTATAATAATATATACTGATAAATTTTTGAAGTGTGTTCATATCTTTTAATTGTTATTCATATTTCATAAATTGAAATAATTTATTACCAATAATTCCAAATAATTTGAACTAATCTCACCTTACATAATGGTTTCCTTTTTCTTAGATTTCAATTAGGTGATATTAAATTTAGATTTATGCGAACTGATATCCATATTAGACATTCGAAATATAATGAACTAGTTCAAACTTGATTTAGTCAAATAGTTTGAATTTGAATAAATATTTGAGTTACATTTTTTGGATGTGAAGTCTTGACAAAGACAATTGTAATTTTTATTAGTAAATATTTATCAAAATTTCTTATTAAATTTAATTATCTTTTGTATGTTATTTTTATTTTATGAAACAATAAAAGTGTAATACACATTGTGTATTGAACCCACTAAAAAAATTATATGGATCTGCCTCTAATATCAAGTAAGTTATATACTTAAATTTTGACATTATTTAATTATTTATTTATATATTGAAGAGTTTTACTAGGTTTTATCAAAATTGAGTTCGAGAAATTAGGCCATTGAAAAATATCCAAAATTTTTGTTTTATATATGTTTTGCACCTTTCCAAAACATATAGATTTAGATTTCTTAAAAATTTTAGGTACATTTGAAATATATAGATTCGATCTTCCATAAGTGAAGCAAAGGAAAAAAGGTTGATATATCTAGGACACTGTACCAATGACATATTGAGATGTTTTTTCCTATATCAAGGTCTCTTGATATTGAAATACTACAGGTGATATTTTACTCTGTTACCATGCTACATGGCTGTGTGCATAGAAGGGGCTTCAAGCCTTAGTTAAACTAAAAAAGGTGGCACAACACTTAAAAGTTTTAGAGAGGTCCAAGGGTCAAATATACATAGCCTTATTCCTACATTATATAAAGGCCGCTTTCGTGGTTGGAAGCCATGACCTCCATATCATAATGGAAGAACATTACCTTGTGCCAATACTCATTTATTAAAAAATTCATAATTAGTCAAAATTCAAGCAAGCACAATTAGTCAAAATGAACAAGACAAATTCAATGAACTCTAATTCATACCCTTGCTGTCTTATGTATGAAGTTTTGCTATCTAATCCTTATCCATAAAAAGGAAAAGGGGATTGTTTGGCAACAATGGGATTGGAGAAGATGAGTTCCTTTGGGTTTTTTAGGAAGATGAAATGCACATGCACTTGCAGAAAGGGGGCATACTTGCCATTGGGTGGAAGAGACACATTTCATTAACTTGGTTCATTTTTTGTCTAAGTCTTTGCTTTGAATGTTCTTGACTAAAGAGGGACTCATCCTAATTCTGGGCCAATTTTTCTATCAAGCTCAATTTGCCTAATTTTTATGACGAGGTGCCCAATTGTCTATTTTCTAAACACAAATAAAGAGGGGTGCGGTGGAGGGGCCTGAATCAGATTATTGTAAAGGCCAAACAAGATAACTTTGGAGAAGATTTATGGCTGCTGTTTGAGTCTAAGGAAATTAGAAGGGTAGATACTGCCAATGGAGCACCTTTGTGATTACAGTAGTCGATAGGAGAGTGTAATTTGTGGAAATATTTGGAGTCAAAAAATTGAGGGCAGTGATAGGGTTCAATGGGAGCTTGTTCATGTTCATTCAGATAGTTGTGCTGTTTGTTCCTGCTGTTGTTCTGGGAATCGACAACATTGGGTCTGCTTTATATGAATGTGGTGTAGCACAAAGTTGATACTTGTTATACCATGGTTTTTATTGTAGTATTGATAGTCCTATGCAGGTGGGGGAGGTCTTGATAAAGGTGAGGGATGAGGGTGTTGACCACAAGAATGAAGGGGGCATCATAAGTCTTCTCCTTGTTAAAGTGATTTAAGAGCTTCACCGCAGAAGTCTGTAGTCTGAGTTATGGTTGTGGAAAAGTTTAATAATTCGTAAAGGCTATGCTTGGTGCTTTTTGTCTATTCTTTATTGCTAGCATGAGATATATCAACTGTAGAAGGGGAATGGGGTTCAACAGGATTAAATAGTCAGTAGGATTGAAGTGCAAGATGGGTTTAGAAATGTTGGGCTTTGGAATATTTAATATCTGATGAATTTTGAGGTGGAGAAGGTGAAATTGATGACAAGAAGTATCAGAGGGAAGTTTCCGATAGGATGCTTCTGTAGTTAAGGACTGTTTTAAAGCCAGGTATTATTTTGATTTATTCTTGAGCATCTCATTTAATAGAGAAAACATGAAGACAGGATATTGTTTGATGATACTAAGATTAGGAGGAAGGACTAACAGGTGTTTAACTGTAAGAACGAATATTCCAAGAGCAAGGTATTCCAAGAGCTTGGTTCAGTTTGGTATTGGTTTACTTTTGTTTTCTGGTATTTAACATGGAGGTTTGGATCCTATTTTCTTTGGTTCTTCATTGTATATTATCGAAAGAGAGAAGAAGAGATTGGAGACAGAGAGAGTTAGGAGACACCACTTAATGGCCAAATGAGCATTAAATATGCATTTATAATAAAATCTTAGTGATACAATTACATTTATACCCCTTAATATCGTCCAGCATTTGGTATTGGGTTCCTCTAGTTTGGTAAAAACTTGACATTGGGATCTATTGATGAGTCACATGGTTGAAAGCCTACATGCATGTTTCACTCGAAGTGTCAAGTGCATAATTTTGCTGAAAAATGAATACTCTTGCTTAGAATTTGTAACTTGAATCCCTAAGTATCTTAAGATTCCAAAGTCTTTAGTGTAAAATTGTTGTTGTGGAAATAATTTTAGCTCTCTCATACTTTCTAAGTCATCTTTAGTCATGATTATATCATACAAATAGACAATTAGCTGTAGGAATTTCCTAGTGGATGAGTGTCACTAAAAAATAGAAGGTTGTTTAAAGAACAATACTACCATGCTGAACCGACTAAACCATACCTAAGATTGTTTCAATCCATACAAAGGCTTTAAAGAAACTTTACTACACTTCATCTGAGCAACAAACCCAAGTGGCTCCTATATATAAATTTCTTCCTATAAATCATCATTCAAGAAAGCATTTTTTTATGTCTAATTGATATAAGGGCCAACTACACATAGTAGTGAATTCCACAAATATACTGATATATGACGTCTTACCAATCGAAGAAAAGGTATCACAATAATCAAGCTAATCAATTTGGGTATATACTTTGGCCACCAAGCAAGGCCTAAGACGATCTATGGCGCCATCGGAAGAAACCTTGACAGTATATATCATACAGGAACTAACAATTGACTTATTAGGAGGAAAGTCCAACGTCCTTTAAGATTGAATAGCTGACAATTCATTAGCATAGGTTCTTGTCAGCTCAGATGGGCAAGGGCCTTGCTGATAGATTTGGGCACAAAGACATAAAACAAAGAAGTAATCAGAGAAAAATAAGGTGGCAGCAGAAAATCAAGAGAGAGAACAATAGAGATAGGCTAAGCTGTACAACGATGAGTACCTTTACGTAGAGCGATAAGGTCCCAATCAGATGTAGTGTATGGTGTACTTGTGGTGGATTTGAAGGAGGTGAGGTGGTTAGTTCAGGTATGTCAAATGGAGGAGGGTGTGGCCATCACATATATACTCTCAAATCTGGTTTGTCCAAGCAGGATGAAGCATTGACAAAAGACATAACTAGGGAAGAAAAAAGGAGTAAAAAGAGGAACTGGAAAAGGAAGCACCAGAGACAGAGAAGAAGAACAGGAAGGAGAATAAAAATCAGGGACAAATAAGAAAAAGTTTGCACTTGCACAAATGAAGAATTTATACATTTGAGGATAACAATAACGATATTCCTTCTATGACTGACATGCCATAGGAACACACATTGGATAGAATAAGGACCAATTTATCATGGACAGAGCACACACATACAAAGACATGTGGAGGTAAGGCGAAGAGAGTTATGAGAGAACAAAATAGAGAAGGGAGTTTGCCTATGAGGGATGATGAAGGGATGCGATTAATCAGATAATAGACTTAGGATTAGATCATTCCAAAACAACAAAGAGACATTCATAAATAGTAATGTAAAAGCAATCACAATGAGGTGGAGATTCTTCTTGCTTAGTAATCTCATTTTGTTTTGGAGTGCGAGAGCGAAAAGGCTGGTGTATGATTTGCTATTAGACAAACAAACAAAAAGGAGAAGAAAAGCACTCCTTTGCATTGTCATTGCATAAATGCGAACAGGAACACTAAATTGTGGTGGATCTCTAACATAAAATAAAAATAAAAAATAATTTAGAATAATCTTTCATTAAAAAAAAGAACGTCATTCAAGAACAATTATCAATGAAGGTAATAAAATAAGAATACTTAGTATCTAAGACCACACAACTAGGACCTAAACATCATAATAGGCCCAGTTATTATTTGGACTTATGAAAGGACTATGATTATGCTTTATTAATTGACAAAATTGACATATGACTTTAGAAACATGACTAAGATTCGAAAACCATATTCTTCAATCATATAAAGAGGGACGATCCAAGTGATCGTGTATCTGCTCAGGTTTAGGCTTTTGGAACTTATTCATGGAACCAATTGTCCCATAGCTCCTCACATCCTAAACAGTTACAGTGTTAGGAGAAAAGGTTCTAGAGCAGTTAAGAAGTTCGGTTGATTTACAAACAGATATCACATTAATGAAAATATGTATCAAATTGTGCGGAGATAGAAGGAGCTGGATAAGCATACCCAATCTCCCTTGTAGAGTAAAAGAGCCATCTGCAAGCGTGACCTTGGGTAAGGAACCACATGAACAAATATGAGAAAACTAAATAACATTGTCATTAATGTGATTGGTGGCACTATAATCAATTATCCATGGGCCCTAATTAGTTGTGGTTTGGACAAACATGCGGTAGGTTTTCTATGACCAGTTTGGACAAGCAAGGCAATGGATTGCGTAACAAACTGACTAGCCTACTGTGCAACATTGTATCCTAAAACTACAGGAACTTAATATACTCGGATTTAGGAGTCATAGGCTAAGAGAGATTTTTAGGTGAAGTAATGTCCATTGCATCTAGCTGGGCAGTGCTAGCTGAATAGTGTGGCCAACTAAGGAGTGCTAAGCAAGTATATGAACATGGCCTAATTTTCTGCAAAAGCAAAATTGAGTGCTGCAGCTACCATAATGCTTGTCATGATCCCGATCCTAAACACATAATTAAATAATTAATTATTAGAACTTAATCCAAAATCGGGATATAACTTTGCAACAAATACCGTTAGATAATCTAATAATGTATATATTACAACCCAGGATCTAAAGGCCACATTTAAAAGTGGCTCTAAAATAAAGTATCATCTGAACAACAAATATCTGAAAGGACAAGCATTTCAAACTCGATAACAAAATATCCAACATTCAAACTACATTATAATTTAAAGGCCCACGGCCATCAGCACAAATGGTCCAAATCCAAATTAGCTAACCTCTAATCTACTAATCAAAATATAATAAAACAACCTAAAAGCTATTCCTTCATAAAAGCTCTCTCCCAACATCCGAAATCCCTGTAAAACTATTCAAGCCCACTAATTTAAAAGACCAACAAAGGATAATAATAGTGGACAATTTCTCAAAAATTTCAAGATTACATGTCGAAATTAGGGTACAAGTTTTCAAAATCTCATGGAATGAATGCAAAATTAACATGCATGCAACATTTCTTCAAAAGAAGTAGGCAAATACCACATGCAAGAACATTTGAACAAAAATTGATAGGAGTTTTCTAAAAAGTTCAGTACCAAAGAAGAAATAGGCATAGATGCGCTTACCTTATCTTAGATTTAACAAAGATTTTCTTAAGATCACTTCAAATTCACTCTTTTTCTTCCTCTCTCTTCTTCTGTCTTTTTCTCTTCTCTTTCTCTCCCTTCTCTCAAACTTTCAAGAGAAATGTGTAGAAATCAATAGATCTTTCTTTAAATAGCATATTCGAACACATGTGCTAGTCATGCACGGGTCATGTGCAAAGGCTGATTTTAGCTTGTGCACGAGCACCCATTATGGGCACCTTAGGTACAGCGATTCTACCTCAAATATGCTTATAAGTGTTTCAGGTCCATATCAGGCCCCATTCATGCCTGCACCACTATAATCTAATACTTAATTTCTAACCCAAACTTGCAATTAACCTTAGTAATCCACCAATTTACTAAAATTTAACATTATTATATAAATCTTAGGATTTTGATCTCACAATGCTAGACACCAAAATGACCTTTCTCACCACTGTCTCCATGAGAATCATCATGCCAGTATAATATTTGACAAGGGATAGCTGGTCAATAGATGTATATATGACTGTAAAATGAGCTAGCACATATAACTCTTGAAAATGCCTCATTACATGGAGCGTAGGTGTACAATGAAACTGGTTACGAATGGGCTCATACTTTAAAAGTAGGCCACATAGTAGATGAATAAGAAAGAATTGCTTGCATTGTATTTGAAAGGTGCAAATATCATTGATGAGTGCAATGATCTTGGTAAACTGATTGTCTTCCATCTAATCTGTCCAAATAATGTGGCAACCAATGATCATGAAGCTTTGATTAGTTCAAATTATTAATCACATCATGTATTGAGTGGCATCCCTGGTATATATGTCCTTGGTAGTGGACACATTGATTTGCAAGACAAGATCTGGCAACTCATTATCAATAGATTGTCATAACAAGCTCAATAACTGAGCATCAGTAAGCTTCCAAATTTTACTTATGATAGGAGACATGTTTCAAATTTTTTTAGTGAAATGATCTTCCAGACACTGTCTAAGAAACCATACATCAACAACAGCCAATGCGTATGATTGCAGGATTGAGTTTGATGTTGTAATTGTTGGTAAAAAGTAGCCATCCACATATAAATACTGGACACTATTAACCAAGCGCAAACACTGTGCACTGTAGTCTCTTGCACTCACAGTTCACAGGACAACAGCTGATATTGTTAATGTAAGGAAATACTCTGCTTTCATTGGCAAGGGAACATCACTTTAGGGCTCAACTCAATAATATCTTTGAATGGGAGTTTAGAGAGGAATAATAGAAGGCGAGGTCAGAAATTCTGGCCCTGGAAGCACATGGGCTTCATGAACCAGTCAACAGGCCAATCCTGGGATTCTCATGCCAGTCGAGAAGTTGCACATAGACATGGGTTGTCTCCACATTGTTAGCAGTGTTTTCCTGACCTGACTCCCTAGGTGACCCCCAAGTGCCCTCAAATCTTCAATTGACTTTGTGGCTTGTAGTAGAGCTAAAATTTTCTGAAATAGGTACTACTTACTGCTTCAGCACTATTATTGTGCTCTGTTTTAGGGTTTTTCCGCTCAACCTATATGTGATACTATATTGAAAGAGAAGAGAGTGGAGAGAAGGGTTGGTAGAAACGACTTAGTGCCCTAATGAGCACTAAACATGTACTATAAGAAAAACTTAGTCATGCAATTATGTCATACCCTTAAGCTAATATCCTCACTAGTAACATATATGTTGTGGCACCTCATTGGTCTCTTCTTGAAATCATGATTACCCATCTAAACACATCAGAGGAAGGAGAACAATTACGTACAGTTGACGGGAGGAGCAGTTGTACTAGTTGCCTCAATATGATTTTTCAGGTTTTCACCTCACTTGCGAACTTGGAGGTGTTGGTATGCAACATTATGTCTGCATAACAGTTGTTATTTCCACTAACCTCAGTGTAGGGATATTTATTTACATCTTATAATCAATTCCATGATTAGTTGACTAGTAGCTTTCCATTGGAGCTTCCTAAATGATTCATCATTGTTCTGATTGAATGTGCAGTTCAGTAGCCAGCCGCTGCCATTCTGTAGCGAAATACTTTGTTTTGCAATCTCCTTAAACTGAATAGGAAAGCTTTCAAAAATGTGTAATTTTTTTTAGAGAAACCATATCAATTTCCTTAACCTTGGCTGGTTGTAGACACTACCATCCTCCTTACTAATAAGTCAAGAAGAAGATAAAAGAAGTGCCTTTAATCATGCTCCATGTGATGATAGAGAATGAACAACAGAAATCCAACTTCCATGATCTTACTATGATATTGGATTGCACGAATTCTAAGAATGTATTAAGTTCACGGCATATGTGTAATGGGTATTTGATGTCTGGGTTGTAGTAACTCAGAGATTATATGTGGATTGAGTATTTATATCAGGTGAGATAGTGTATCTAAGGAATATAACGTATTATGTTTCATGGAGCAGGCAAATTATCAGGTCTGGAGGGGTGATCAAGTCCTTAGGCAACCTGGTTTTGCACCAGAACATGAAACGGTAAGGAGATGTAAACATGTGTTGGATGTTGGAGTTGCATTTAGCAATCAATATCTGAATTTCAACTTGCATGGACAAATTTGGTGGTGTTGTTGCTGTTCATGTCACAGGGTTGTTTCAGTCCACTTTGGGTTGCTTTCTCAATCCTCATTGGTGGTCTTCTGCTGGACGTCTTGATATCCATCAGCCTAGGTGTATCTCCGTTGCCTGTGAACATAATAATTGGTGCGCATCTTACACCCTTTGGCATGCACATCCAGCTTTCATATCAAATCAAACAAGGAATAGTTATTTTTTATGCAGAAAACTAGTTTAGTGTATTCCCTGTACTTTGAATTGTATTGAAGTTGTTTTTAAGCATAAATGACCACATATATTATGACAGCATAAAAGATAGAGCATTTATGAATAAGAGTTGCCATAATTCAGTGTGCTCGTGATGAATTGTGATTAGGATGTTTTGTTCCAAATTCCAAATCACACCACGCTTTAGTAAACCAATATTCCATGTTTTGCTAAGTGTATAAGAAAGACACAGGGACTTAACTACCATTTTGTATGACTGCTTCATATTATAACATTGGGAATTTTGGTTGAGTTACTGATACGCATACAACTGCACTATAGTTTAGATTGTCTAATAACCAGACCCTCTGGGATAGGGTACGAAGTTCTGCAGAAGTTTGGCATTTTGTTATGCATAGTATATTTTTCTCGACGGTCATTTTGATATATACAGATATATCTTCTGAGCAGATCAGTTTGCTTGCTGATTTTCATTAGTAATGTCAGGTGTTATTGTTTTGCTTGGACTTGGAACTGCCTTTCGGCTGGCCCTGGAGTTCTGCCATCAGTGGAGTGTAAGGAGACTGGTACAGGTAGACGCAAATGTAAATCAAGGATACCATCCAGCTTTGTAGGTGAACATGTAAAATCCTATGGACTATGGAAAATCGATTTGGCCACTCTATGTATATTTCTTTTTAACAGATTTGTTGCTTTCCAGGTGACATGTTCTTTTCATAGATAAAGGCATTAAAGATTGTGTTTGCTCTTTTCTCATTCAAGATATCCAAATATGAAGATAAAAGAAATGGTATTCTTCAGGTTAGCTTTTTCTGCTTTGACACTGCCTTTTCAGGTTAGGATATTTCTATATGCTCTTTTTTCATTGGGGAAATCGATCCAGTTTACAAAGATAGAATAGAGTTGCATTAAATTAAGAGTCAGAATAAAATTAACCCAAGCAAAGTATGTGAAAAAGACTTGTTTTTAAACAAATATTGTCCATTTTGTTCTCAGAATTCATATGCATTGTAGAGTGGGAAAGGTAGGTGAAGGGATATTTAGGGCACTTTGAATTACATTGTGGCCTGCCCAAGACATAACTCTGTGGAAAAGAGGTGCTGAGCCATGGTGTGCATCGCATCCTGAATTTTATCGGTCTTGCCCTGAGTTTAACATGAAATTTTGCACCGTCAAAGATAGTGGGATAGTATTCAACCGGATTGAGGGGAGCTTTATCTCTCAAAAAATAGAGAGGCTTAGTCTCTATCTTTTCATCGTTTATTTTTAAATAAACGAAGGTAATTTAGTTATTTTAAAATAATTTATTTTAATTTT
>JAOVVI020002469.1:0-21028 GCA_028571085.2 Nepenthes alata | reverse complement strand
TGACCAATTGATTGTGATTGGGATCAACTTCTAGAGGGAGTGCTCCTCAAGGCTCTGCTCAAATTTTAGCTCCTCTAATTCAACCATCTCCACCAAGAATAGTCAGTGTATGGCACATTTATGCCTCGTGTTGCACTTTTCATTGCATATGCTACATAATCCTCATTCCCTTTCATTTATTTGCTCAGGGGTGATTTGGTGACCATCGTCTCTGGTTTTGTAGCAGCTCCCGACGAGCCTATTACCCCGGAAGGGGAGAGATGATGCCTATGGCCTCTAGTCAAGGCAGTTTGATCCCTACTAGCCCTTTTCCAACTTATAACGAACTCCTC
Organism: Nepenthes alata; assembly: GCA_028571085.2. Classification (NCBI taxonomy): domain Eukaryota; kingdom Viridiplantae; phylum Streptophyta; class Magnoliopsida; order Caryophyllales; family Nepenthaceae; genus Nepenthes; species Nepenthes alata. The sequence goes on along the minus strand of JAOVVI020002469.1, from coordinate 20,696 downwards.
CTAAATTTAGGCCATTCCAAAAGCCTGATGTAGGGTAGTCAAATTTGACAATTCGACAATGTAACAAATTACATCCTTTAATCCTCTCAAAAAATAACTTAACTTGACCTGAGACAAAATATTAACTAGCCAATTCATGATAGGGTCAAACTAGGCCTTGTACTTGACTACACTCCCTATTTGCCTCACTACTGTAATAATTCCATGTGATCATCATAAGCTAGGCACCTAAATCGGATGAATAGAGCTTGAGCGAATGTCTCCTAATCGTCAAATTCCCTAGCTACCTCCACTCATTGGAACTAGATTAGGGCCTCCCCTTTCATATAAAAAGAGGCTAACAACACCCTCTAATTATCCCCTAAAGAATTGCCTCGCCTTATAGACCAAACCGTTCGAGTTCTCCCCATCGAACCTTACAAAATCAATTTTCATTGTCCTATGAATGTTAACTTCCAACTACTCTTCTCACTCACCACTTGGCTAAGGGGTTTAAATAGAGAGCAAACAGCCTGTGGAGTTGTTGATAATCTCTAGTAAAAATTGAATAAGTGTCTCACTTCTCCATGAGCCCCGTGATGCTGAGCTCGAGTTGCTCCATTCGTTAGTTGTTCTCCTCAAAATTATTGAGCCCCTGATTCCCAATGGCTACCGATTCAATAAGCTAGTTTATCCAAGTACCCTTTGCCATTCTCTGTCTCTAATACCAATTTGTAAGAACCAATTTAATTCTTATTGTGCTAAACTTCTTCTTAGAGACGGATAGAGTAGGAAGAGGAAAAGATCGAAAAATTTCAAAGAAACAATGGAAGATGGGTAGGATTCCCAATTCGAGAAAGGAAGCGATCTCCATTTTCATCATGATGATCGAAAGGCTAAATCTTGTTGATTTTGTGGGCCGAAAAGATATCCTCGATTTCGTCATCGTGGTATCAGAAAGGTAGTCTTTGATTTTGTGTCTCCATTGTGTTACCCTTGATTTTCACATCAGGTTGTCATCTACTTTACTAGTACTCTTCTGATGGAGAAGCAAAGCGCATTTTCATGCCATTGGAAAACGAAAGCAGTATCGTTCGCCACAATGGTAAAAATTACTTGACTTGGGAGCTCCAATTAACATGTACGTGAAAGGGGAGGAGCTATGGCGCCATGTAGATGGCGCAAGTAAAACTCCTGCCAGCGGAACAGATCTTTCCCAATGGGAAAGTAAGGATGCAAGAGTTGTGCCTTGGCTGTTAGGATCTATTGAGCTTCATACTTCATAGGGTAAATAATCTTCGTTCCTTAGCCACTGCTAAAGAAATGTAAGAGTATCTAAAACGTGTCTACAATCAAGAAAATAGGGCACAATGGTCTCAGTTGGAATTAAAAATCACAAACTACAGTCAAGGTAATCTATCCATTACACAATTTTATAATGGCTTAATTTATGAATATTCGGGTATTGTTCATGCCGAGGTTCCCCAAGAACCAGTAGGTGCAGTTCAGGAGGTTCATGAAGCAAGTCAAAGAAATCAGTTCCTGATGAAATTACACAATCCGAATTTAAGCCCACACAAGCAAGTATATTAAATCATGATCTTGTCCATTCATTGGATATCTGTCTCAGCGAGCTATTAGGAGAGAGCAGCAACTACCTAACTCGGAATGACACAAGACAGAATTCACTTCGAGGGGGTTACTGTGGCTTGTAGAGCTTAAGGAAGAAACCATTCTCATATTCACTGCTACAACTATGAGGAATATCGGCATATTGCACGTAATTGCAGCAAGAAATTTTGCAACTATTGCAGGAATATTGGCCATATCATGAAGGAACATCCTGTACAACACCAAACAAACACATTGAGGCTTTCCATGCAGCTCTCTGATTTCCACTAGGGGCATCTAATCCATCACAAAATGTTGCAGCCAACTCATCCAAACCAGCTAGTGTTACTTAGCCTAGTCTCACACCAGAAATGATACAATGAATGATTATATCTGCCTTCTTTATTTTGGGCTTCAAGTTAAAGATCTCAAACTCACATCTTCTTGATTTGTGGGTTTTGGGGCCTCAATCCATATGACTGGAAATGAAGACATGCTACATGGTATTTGTAAATATGCAGATGCATAACACATCCAGATTGCCAGTGGTAGCACCCTTCCTATTACTACTGTCAGAAACTTGAGACATGGCTTCCACAATGTTTTGGTGTCACCAGGGCTATCCACAAATTTGATTGTTGTGGGCCAGTGGTGTATACTAACTGGATGCTCATTTTTCTTGTGATGGCTATCTTGTGCAGGATTAGGTATCCAGGAATGTGATCATGATGGAGCCCATAGTGGAACATTTACTTCCTCTCCATTTTTCGATTCCAAGCTTATAGTCTTTGGCATGCACTACTATTGCTAATACTAGTTAAATATGGCATAAAAGATTGGTTCATCCAAGTTCTGTAGTATTGGCACATCTAACAAAACATGGTCATTTGGGAAAACACATTTGGCTTTCATCTCCATATTTATATCTCAATTGTACATTGCGTAAACCAGGTAAAAGCAAGATCCTACTGTTTCTTCAGCATGATAGTCGTGCTTTCAAAAGTTTTGAAATCATTAATTCTAATGGTTGGGGTCTTAATCCAATCATTTCACACGCTCAGTACAAGTACTTTGTGACCTTCAATGGCGATAATAGTCATTTCACCTGGGTCCATTTTCTTCTGTCTAAGGCCAATAGAGGAGAGTATATATCTCACATTATTCAGAACTATCTATAACATAAGGGTATCCTTTCTCAACAATCTTGTCCTCACACACCACAGGAAAATTATGTATATAAACACAAAAGTAAAAATCTTTTGGATATTGTTCGTACTTTGTTAATTGAATAATCTATTCCCTCGAAATTTTGGATTGAAGCCTTGTCTACTACTATCTATTTGATTAATCAACTACCCATGCAGACTTTGTTATATGACTCTCTATATCTATGCTTGTTTGGGAACCATCTTGACTATCAGTCCTACATGCTTTTGGGTGTGTTTGTTTTGTCCATCTACCCCCAACGGAACGCAACAAGCTAACCACTCAATCTGCTCAATGTGCTTTTATGGGATATAGTACTACTTAGAAAGGTTTTGTTTGTTATGATCCTATTGCAAACAAAATGAATGTGTCTAGAAATGTGATTTTCTTTGAGAGTCAGTATCTCCTTCAGTCTTACACTTCTCCAACTTCGGATCTTGCTGTGCTTCCCAATTTTGATGTTGAGCCACATACTTTTGAACATTTCAGCAAAGCCGAGTGAACCAACGCCATTTGCAACAATCAACATTGCCCCTTCCAAACACTACTTCCCCATCTGATCCAGAGGACATTAGACTTCGGCATTCTACCAGAGTCACTAAATCCCCAGATAACTATGGTTTTTCTCATATATCAGTCATTGCAACATTGGATACTATTGTAATACCTCACTCTTATTCACAGGCATCTTCACATGCTTGCTAGTAACATGCCATAGAACTTCTAGCACTATAGGAAAATCACACTTGGGACATTGTGCCATGTCCTTCTGGTGTGAAACTTTTTAGGTGTAAATGGATTAACTCTGTTAAGTTTTGATCTGATGGCTCCTTATATATAAGGGTCACCATAAGTATAGGATTTATGATAAGAAAAAGTTTGCGCCTATTTCTAAGGAGACTATGATGCAAATAGTCTTGGCTATTGTAGCATCTCAAAGCTTGACACTGACAGATGGATGTCAAAAATGCTTTTCCTCTATGGGAACCTTAAAGAGAATTTATATGACTCCTCCCTAAGGTATGTTTTCTACACTAACTTCAAATGTTTGTCACTTGAACTGACCTCTGTATGGCTTAAAGCAAGCACCGCGTGTGTGGCTTGGTAAGTTTCATAGAACTCTTCTAGATTTCAAGTTGGTTTAAAACAATTACAAGTCCTCTATTTTTCTATGAAAGACTGCTACAAGGAATATTTTGCTCTTGGTATATGTGGACAATATTATGATTATAGGATTGGCCTCCCATTTGATTTAGTAAATGCAACAGCACCTCGAGGATTCATTTCATATGAAAGATCTTGTCCATCTATAGTATTTTATTGGCCTTGAGGTTTAGTCCACTCTAAAAGGTACATAGTTGCCATAGCCCAAATATACACAAGAGGTGATTACATTGGCCGGACTTCAGGAAGGCAATGTCATTCTTACCCCTCTGGAGGTGAACTTGAAATTGTAGAAAGGAGAAGGGAAGCTTCTTTCGGATCCCTATTTATACAGGCCATTGGTTGGCAACCTAAACTATTTAAATGTCATCAATTCTTGCTAGCACCGTACCACTACATTTCTATGTGGTCTACCATACAATTCATTGCTTAAAAGGGACTTCCCAACGTAGGTTCTTCCCGAGTAGATATTCTATCCTACTAGAAGGTTACAGTGCCATAGCATTGGCAACATGTGCAGATATTCATTGTTCTGTCATATGATAGTGCATGTTTCTCAGTAATGCTCTTATTTCTTGAAAGAGTAAAAGACAACCTCATCTTTCCAAGTCTTCTACAGAGTCTAAATATCAGGCTATGTCTTCTGTCTGTTTTGAGATTGTTTGACTTCATGGATTGTTGGCAGACCTTCGTTTTCCTCTGCCTCAACCTATTCCACTTCATGCAAATAAAACGAGTGCTATTCAGATTAATGCTAATTTGGTCTTTCATGAATGGACCAAGTATATTGAAGTAGATTGTCATTCCATATACAAAGCCTTTGACATAGGTATGATCACACTTCCTCATATTTTCACGGATCTCCAAAAAGCTGATGTATTCACTAAAGCTCTTACACGGCACCAAAATCAATTCACAGTCGACAAATTGATGCATGTCAATAGGATTTATCTTTACCGTGTTTTTAATTAATGTACAGTTACATTTTTCAAAATAGGCATGTACCTTTTTCAAAATAGACACGTCCAACAAGGTGATTGAGAGAATATTCTGGCCATAATTACTGGTATTTGGTGAGATTGAGAGGAAATCATGCTAAAATTACGGGAAAAGACTATTGTACATTTTCTATATAAATGAAGCCCCTCAAGATGAAAAAGGGATTCAGACAAAATTACCACTTTATTCCATCCTTGAGGACAAGAATGCTCTTATTGGGAGAGTATTGTTATGTACTCATACTAACAAGAGTAGGCCGGCCAGCTCAAGTGACATAGTAGTCTATAAATAGGATGAGTTTGTTAACCTCAAGGGTTATTATCGTAAATGTAACTAGGTAAGGTTTTAGTCTATATATTATGATACTTCTATTATAATGGTAGCTATGATGAATGAAAGCATTGTTAGGGTCCTTAGTCTCTTTGAGATTACACTCCCTCTTTGAACCTCCCTTCTCTTTTCCTATACTTTCTAAGCTGTCCAACCCCCCTCCTCTCTTCTTGTTCTTCTCTTAGTCTTCTCTTTTATTCTTCTTCTTTAGTTATATTCTAGACTAATCTAAGCCATTATGTAAGAGCAACTCACTAGAATGCATCACGTGTGGGTAGAGATGGTTAACCAACTACAAACCAAAAAAAGGGGGGGAAAAAGTGTCAAGAGGCTCAGATGGCATTGAATTGCATAACTCACCTTGAGAGGATTTCTTTCATTGTATAAAATAATTGTACCATAATTACAAGGTTAAAACTCTACCAATTACATCTCACTAACTAAAAGAAATATCAATACAATAATTGTAAGAATTATGCCATACTTGATTATGGCTTGATTTATGAGCAATAACTGAGCATTGCTTTGCTGTCTTTGAGTATTGCAGTGTTGTCATCCCCCTCAAATTGATGCTGTAAATCTAAAAGCATCAATTTATTGATAAAAAAATTAATGTCGCTGATGTGTCATGACTTTTGTGAATATATCAATATGAGGAAGAGAAATAATTCGAGTATCCAAGGCCTTTCTATCATAATGACAATTGACATCAACATGCTTTCTACAAATATGATACATGGGATTAGTCGCAATTTGTATGGAACTAGTGTTATCAGTATGAAGTGAAGTAGGATCAGATTGGTCAAAACCAAGCTCACCAAAAAGCCTATGAAGCCAAATAATCTCAGAACAAGCTACACAAATAGCACTATATTCGGATCTAATGGAAGATTTAGAAGCACAATCTTGCTTTTTACTCTTCCATGGGATTAAAGAGTTGCCAAGGAACATAACCAACCAGTGACTGATTGCCTAGCACCAAACCATCTGGCCCAGTCCATGCCATTGTAGCCAATAAGACAAACAAAAGGGTCAGCCAAAAAAAAAAACCCACAATTAGAGGACTCACAAAGATATCAAATAATACGACGAACCGCCACCAAATGTGAGTATCGTGGAGTGGGAATAAACTGAATTGTTGGACAGAAAATGAGATGCCTAGTTGAGTAATTGTTAGATAGTTTGGGCTGTAAACTAGTTGTCGAAACTTCATTAGATCAAGAAGAATGTCACCCTTGTACTAGTGATACTTCACATTGGTATCTAGAGGAGTGTCAACTGGTGTCACATCCTACAGACCTACCAAAGTGATTAAGACCAGTGTGAAATTATGTTGATACAAGAATACACCCGAAGAGTCAATATAAACTTCAATCTAAGGAAATACATAAAAGGACCAAGATTCTTCATATCAAATATGAAGAAAATAAATCCAATTGTACTTGCTATAATCATCTATGAATGTGGCAAAATACTCATGATTTGCATGAGATATAACAAGAACAATGCCCCATGCATCATGATGGACCAGTTAGGAATAGAGTTTAGTACGATTAATGTGAGAGGGAATTGAAAGAGACTTACTTTTTCTAAGTTTGCATCTGGAGCAATCAAAAGACTTAGTGAGAAACTGATCTTTATTGCCTAACACACAAGAATTTATAAAATAAGATAAAACAACAGAATTAGGATAGTCCAAACATTTGCGCCATGCTTCACTCAGATTGTTTACAATAGTAGTATAAGCTAAGGAAACAAAATGAGGAAATGAAAATTTTAGAGGAAAAGTTATGCAACTTTAGGCTACTTTACAAGTATCTTCACAGTTAAATGATCCTATATAAGATAACTATCACGAGAAAACTGAATGTCACAATTATTAACTAATTATCCCACAAAAAGAAGGATAGTACAGAACTTAGGAAAGACTAACACATTAGTGATAGAAGAGTTAATATCTTCCAAGAGGAGGAGAAACAACTGAAATCTAATAGGAATTATTTTGTCGATTATGGGACAGGTAGGCATTTCTTGATAATACATCCTTACTTCTTGCAATAGTTGTAAGTTTTTCTTCAACATTTAGCAGCAATATGCGCATATTCCTTAAAATTGTAACATTGTACCGTCCGCATATCTCTATCCTTTCCTTTCCCATATGCAAAACATGCATCTACATTGGAGACATTTTGTCTTGTTAGAAAATGTCATGTGTAGCAAGACAATTCTTCATAAAGTAACTCCCAAAAGTATCTAAGGAGGGAGAAGGAGAACTGTCCAAGAAGTCGGAATAGATTGCATCGAATTCAGAATGAAACTTCATCAAAAATTGATCTCACTTGCTTTGTTTATGAATCACCTAGATAAACCAAGCAGGAATCATCTAGGACTTTAGCATAAATTATGTCAGCAAATACGACCCATAGGTTTTGAAATCTAGGAAAATAGCCTTGAATGGAGAGATCACCCCGAGTGTAACTTAATATTTCGTATTCTAACTCAAACAATCTAGCTATATTATCCCGATGATAATTTTTTTAAATACTCTGATATATTTTTGGCAGTCTTATGAGTTCTCAGATTCAGCACAACAAGCGAATCAATAGATCACAAAATCCATGTCATAACCACAGCATCTTTAATTTTCCAAAGAGTTAATTTCTGAGGCTCAATAGGAATTTGATCACTTCGATCAATTTGATCCCCATAATTCTTTTATCATGACAAACAATCAAAACTGAAATTTCCAAATAGAATATCTTTTTTATATGAAGCGCACGCTAAAAATATCTAAATTATCCATTGCCACCAATCCAAAAGATTAACTTACTCGTATAAAAGAGGTGTATCAAAGATGTGAAATATCCATGATTTCCTAGATCAGAAGAGGAATACCGGTGAGAACAAGTCATCTTTCACAATAACAGAATTAATCTCCATGAGAGCTCCTACAAGTGTGGTGATCGGTGGGAACAGGTACTCCACCACAAGAGCAGGATAAATCTTCACAAGAGCTCCTATGAGAGAATGGAAACCTGCGAGAATGCCGACTCGGGAAGTATTCGAAACCCAAGAATCAAAGGGGAGGAAACAATTTCACATAGGTGTTTCCATCAAAATTCATGAACAAGAGGGCTCAATCAATCAAAATCCTAGAAAATCGAAGGTTGTGAAGATGCAGATGCAGTTCAAGGTCTTCAAAAAATTGATGACAAGGAGCAGCTTTCAATTTCTAGTGACAGCCACCACCAAAATCCTACGAGGATATGGATTTTCCAAGGATCTCCACAACCACGAAAACAAAAGGTAACAAAAATCAGATAACTGGATTTTTAGCTCCGATACCATATCAAAAGGCTCAGCTTACATTGAATTGCATAACTCACCTTATGAGGGTTTCTTTCATTATATAAAATAATTGTATCCTAATTACAAGGCAAAAACATTTGCCAGGTATATCTTGCTAAGGAAAGTATCAATCCAATAATTACAAGAATTATGCCATAATTGATTATGGCTTGATTTATAAGCAATAATTGAGTATTGCTATGTTGTTAAAAATAACTATCATTGCCACAACAAAATATAAATAGAAGGAAGTAAAAATATAAATATATATATATATATGTGTGTGTGTGTGTGTGTAGGGTGAGGTAGTAAAGGAGAAACATGGTTGAACATCTGAACAAACTTGTGTATTGGAAAACGTTAAATCCTTATTATACACATGTCCTCACACAAGGATTAAGAATTTTGTCAAGATAGAATTCATCAGTGATTGATTCCTAGGGAATTATAATAGCAGGCCCAGCTTTTACTTGATGTACGTGGCTAACTACCATAACATTGTATGAGTTGTTCATTATGAGGAATGATAAATCAAGGGGTGGATGATGCAACATAGGATGTTAGTTATTTTTGGTGCATATGAACAGATAGATCATAAAGACCTTCGCACTTAAGAATTGCAGTTGACAACCATATCTTTTGGTTAAAGGATTCCCTAATAGCTCTACTCAATATAAGTAGAAAACTGACAATGTTGGAAGTAATACTACCAACCAAATTCATTGCAGCATGAAACTGTTTTGACTAAAATAAGCATAACGTCTCTACATTTCTTAACAAATCCTCTGTCAAATTTGGAAAATAAAATTTTCAAAGGCCTTACATCAGAAATCAATGTATCATGCTTAGAACAGGCACTAACAAAGAAAATATCAGTCCATTAAAATTTGAACTACAAAATCAAACACCTTTTCTTCAAGCAGTAGTTCTTTCTCCTCCTCTAATCTGGCTGCTAATGATTCCAACTCAACTTGGTATGCCTGAATTCAAATTCATAAACATGTAAAAAGCTAAGATCAATGCACCAAAAACACAACACACGGAACAATGTTGCAAAAAGCAGACCTCAGCGTAAAAGATATTTTAGTTAACAATTCACCTGCTTCCTCTCCCTTGACCTTGCTGCAGACTCCCTATTCTTAATCATCCGTCGCTGCCTCTGCTGTGTCACCTTATCTACCAGCTCCAATGCCAGCCTTCCTCTACTTTTACCTCTCCTCACTCCACCAATCTCCTTTACACCATTTCCAAACCCCATCACCAGACCCTCAACCATCGTCTGGGAATCGTACGCACTCTGCCCTATCGGATCAAACGCAAGCATCCCCCCGCTCAATCTGTCAGACGTCGAAGCCGAAACAGACATCGGAGCCTTCACATCCTCCTCCTCCACTGCCCCAGCTCTCGCCAGGAAATCCTCCAAAGTCATCATCTCATCCGGTGCCTCCACCTTACACTTCAGCCTCTCACTCCTCCCAGTCACAATCTCCCTCCAAACATCATCAACAATCTTACGAACTCCGCTACTCCCACAGCCACTCTGTCGGGTAATCAACAGCTCCTCGTTGTTGCCCTCGCAGTCACTGATGGCGGAAATGGCACCGGCAGCATCAATGAGTGTAATCTCGGTATTGACCAAGGTATTCTCGATCGCAACCGTCAGATTATCTCGATAAGAGTTTCTAAGGACTCCATCCACGTTCATTGATGAGGATGACATTGCGAGGTTGTAATTGCAGTTGTCGTTGATGATCGTCGGATCGCGATCATCTGAAGAATCGGAGGCCATCAGAGAAGGTCTTGTAGGAGGAGGAGGAGGGCACAGTTGGAGATCCGAATTTACAGAAGTCGTAGACGCCAGCACCTTCGACGACGCCATTTCTCTTTCTCCAAAATTCTAGAGCTGTAGATCTCCACTAGGATTTTTCTCTGACTAGAGTTCCATTTTCGTCCCTTGTTGTTAAAGGCTTTGAATCAGCGCTCTCTTTGACCGAGCTTTGGCGTGCAAGGACTGCAGAGTTTTTTTGGGTAAACCGGGGCAGATCCCGCAGAAGGTTCGAATGTGGGGAGAGAACGGGAGGGGAAGGACCGTGAAGAACTGAAACTGGTAGACCGCTGAACACATCTGCAAGTTGCCATGAATCAATCTTAAATGAATAGCCACTTGCCAGTTACTATTTGGGCTGAATTTTGAACTGAATCTAAAAAGACAAAAACCAATTCGGGAGGAAAAGATTACGCTCACTATCATTATAATTTCCATAATTTAAAAAATTAAAAATTAGTTATAATTAATTATTTTAAAATAATTAAATAATTATTATTTATTTAAAAATAAATAACCAATATATAAATAATAAATATTTTTTAAGAAAATTCATCATATAGATCTCTTGAACCTTTTCTTTTATAACAAATCCAGTAATATAGGGCATTATCCTTAAAGTTTGTTTTAGTAATCTTTGCTCATTTTTTAGTAACAGTAGGGATTTAAATGAAATAAATAAAAATATCAAAAGCCAAAAATAACATATTCTAAAGAGACTATTATATCTATCTTCACTGATGAGTATTATATCAAACAGCCCAAAGAAATTTGCCCAAGATGATTTCAGGTTAAAGGACAAAGCTCGACAGTCCAAAATGTTCGCACGGCCCATTTCAGCAAATATGATCGAGACCAATTTAACGGTTAAAATAGTTCCCTCACTAACGACAACGGACGTTAGTTAAAACCATTATCGGGATAGAATTTAACCGTTCGTCAATTTTTTTAACAGTTAACCGCCACCCACATTATATAAAAACCCGTGCTGTAAAACCAAAATGGGAGATCAATCAATCAACCATCAAATTCTTTCTCAGACAGATAATACTTACAATAAAAAAGACGTTAAAAGCGCACTCTCTCTTGCAATCTAAGATGCCACTATAAGAGCCCAAACCTTTGAACATAAACATACATTTTACATCCTCTATCTTTTCTCTTATTTAAGAAAGATACTAACTTGAGAGTTGAAAGATGTACTAGAGAGTGAGTTCCGCTAATCATTTGACTGTTGTTTTGTGATTGTATAGGATTTTGATTAAAAACGTATGGAGACCGAACACGCCTTAATACCCGACGAAGAAATCTCCTTATCCGTATAACAATCGGAGTCATTGGACGCAATATTAGTGCCATTTATGGGAAACTAGACTAAAAGTCCGATAATCGCAATCTTAATAAAAATATGATGAACACTAGAGTACAAGTCAATGCACCTGTCAAAGATGCCACTTCATGTGGCAGCTGTACTCATGTGTTCGATCGAATGGATAATTATCCCGACCCTTGCGTACGTGCGCTTGTGATGAAGATGGACGACATCTCTAAGGTCGTTCAGATAATTTGCACGCAGTTGGACATGAGGCCAAGAGAGATCCTGTCTTCGGCTTCCCAAACCGCTACGTCCAAGAGGAGGAATAGGGGAAGAAAACGTCCCCCTAAGAAGATTGACCAACAAGATGACCTCGGGACTAAAGCAGCCCCGCGTAATAAAGTCTTGTCGCAACTTAAAAGTCACTTAAGTTTCAGAGTTCAAAATAATAGCTCTGAGAGGCAAAATTCTCGATACTCTCGTGATAAGAGGGAGCCCACATTCCAGAAAGGACCCTCTCATAGTGAAAGTCTTCCAAGGGTTGCGAGCCGCGCAGTTTCTTGGTTTGCACAAAACCCCTCCGAATTATGGAATTTCATTAATGAAAAGAGGATGACGGCTCCTCCCCGAATGGAGGAAAAAGTTGAAAGGATTTAATAGTGTGCCTTTGGAGAAGACACCGGAGGACGAGCCATCGATTTGCAAAGATTTTTATTTACAATGGAGATCCGTACGCATTCACTTCTACATAAGTTCAAAATGCCTATTCAGGATCCATATGATAGAAGTTCTGTTCCTATGGATCATCTGGATCATTTATATACTCTTCTAAACTTTCAAGGGTTAGATGAGGCAGCAATGTGCCTCTGCTCCCCCCTGACCTTAAAAGGGGACGCCCGAACAAGGTTCTATCAGCTTTAACCGAACTCCATTGGAACTATCCCAATTCGCCTCCAACAAAAGGGAGGAAAAGCCGCCATGGCATCTTGCCCGAGTTAAGTAAGAGCCAAATGGAAGTGTAAAAAAGTTCCTAGCCAGATTCACGGTCGAGGCCAGGAAAATTTCTAAGCTCACCGAAGAGGTGAAACTTAGAGCTTTTATATCCATGTTGAAGCTTGGCGACTTTTTTAGGCACTTGACTCATAAAAACTTGAAGACTTTCAGAGATATCAAAGCCATTACTCAAACCTATATAGTAGTCGAGGAAGCCAATGAAACAAAATGGCCAAAACAAAAGGACTAGCCCCACCAAAAGACGGTGAGGGGGATAGTAAAAATGGGGATAACATGGGTCTCCGAGAATCAAGGAAGCAGCAGAAGCCCAATTCAGCACCTAAAAGGGACTTCAGACATTAAGATTTGAATCCCCTAAATGACTCCCGCATAAACATTCTGATACAGATTTGGGATGAAAAATTCTTCAAATGGCCGAAAGCGTTGAAGAATCATGATGGAGGTGACCAGTCAAAATATTGTTACTACTATCAGTGCGGAGGCCACAGTATTGAAGATTGTAGGACACTGGAGAAAGAAATTTAAGAGCTAATTTGAAAGGGACATTTCAATCGATTTCTACAAAGATCCGGATAGACTTCCGAGGGAGCAAACAGAGATGAGTCAGAGCAGCCAAGGAACTGAGTAGCAGCTGGTATTATAAACATGATTACCACGCGCCCCACTTAGGATGATATTTCGGAGAACTCGAGAATGGCCTTCGACCGCAAAAACCAAGGATAGAAAATAAGGATGATGTTTTTAGTTTTAGTGATAAGAACTTGACTCATGTAATGTCTCCACATTTGGACTCCTTGGTTGTAAATGTGCGCATATTTTATAGTAGTATAGACTACCAATTGAAACGAGAATTTATTAATAATGAAAGTTTTAAAAATTTACTTTATTTGGATGCGTTCTTTAAATTAGGATTAAGAAGAAGTCAATTAAAGATCTTAAAGGGACCCTTATACGGACTGGATAACGAACCAATACCCTTACAAGGATTGTCCAACTAGAAGTCACGTTAGGTACCTACCCGAGGACAGCCACCAAGATGCTTTCCTTCTTGGTTGTAAACCTTCCATCGATCTACAATACCATTTTCAGACGACTCTGCTTAACAACATTCAAAGCAGTGACTTCAATTCCGCAACTAAAAATGAAGTTTCTGACTTCATTTGGCATTGGAGAAGTCTTTGGTGATCAAATGGGCAAACAAGCATGTTACCTATCTCAAGTTACTCAAACACCCACCAGCAAATCGGTTGAAGACCTTAACTTCCGTGATGAGACCACGTTATTACAAGCCCAATATAAAGAATCAACAGATCAAATTCTATTGAACCCCAATAATCTTGAAAAGTACATACAGATTGGGAGTTCGTTGTCCAAATTACTCTAAGGTCAGCTTATCAATTTTCTCCGACAGAATTCCGATGTCTTTACTTGGACACTTAGCAACATGCTAGGGATACCGAATGAAACAATGGTCCATAAGTTGGGCCTAAATTTTGGCCATAAATCCATCCGGCAGAAATGAAGGAATTACTTGACTGAAAAATTAATTGCTATTCGAGAGGAGGTGAAGAAACTGTTGGATACTGGATTCATCAGAGGAATTTAGTACCCAAACTAGTTATCAAATGTGGTCATGGTAAAAAAAAGTAATAGGAAATAGAGAATATACATTAATTTTACCGATGTCAACAAAGCTTGTCCAAATGATAGCTTCCCATTACTAAAGATTGATTTTCTTGTAGACTCGACATCTGGATATGGATTACTCAATTTCATGGGTGCATATTCGGGCTACAAAAAAATTCGAATGAGCCCAAAAGACGAGAAGCATACAGCATTTATGACCGACCAAAGGATATACTATTATAAAATTATACCACTTGATCTAAAAAATACTAGTGTAACTTATCAGCGACTTGTCAATAAAATGTTCTAGGCGCAGATCTGACGAAATATGAAAGTATATGTGGATGATATGTTCGTGAAAAGCAAGGCACTCAATGATCATATTCACGATTTTGACAAGGCATTTAGTGTCCTTAGGGAACATTAGATGAAGTTTAATCCAACCAAGTGTACGTTTAGAGTGGCATACGAAAAATTCTTGGACTTTATTGTTTCACATCGAGGAATAGAAGAAAATCCTAAGAAGATTAAGGTGATCTTGGACATGAATTCACCTCGGACAGTGAAATAAGTCTAAAAATTAACTAAAAGACTAGCAACACTCTCCTACTTCTTGGCTAAATCAGCCGATAAATACTTGCCTTTTTTAAGGCCTTGAGGGGAACAAAGGCTATCGGCTTCTAGTATACTACCAAGTATGAAGCTGCTTTCCAATAACTCAAGGAGTATCTCTCAGACCTGCCACTATTAACTTCATCACAAGAGGGTAAAGAGTTATATTTATATCGGCCGTGTCTGAAACTGCTCTAAGTTAGGTCCTGATTCGATAACTATTTGACAGGCAATGACCTGTTTACTATGTCAGCAAAATCTTGACCGACCCTAAAAATCATTATTCTCGTGCTGAGAATATAGTTTTGGCACTTGTGTATTCTACCAGGAAACTCCGACAATATCTCTAGGCGCACAAAATTATTGTCCTGACTAACGAATCATTGAAAGGAATTCTATAAAAGCTAGATGTGTCAGGACAATTGGTTAAGTGGGCCATTAAGTTTGGAGAATTTGACGTGAAATTCTAATTGAGGCCATCTTTAAAAGGCCAGACCCTTGCGAATTTCATTGTTGAAATAACTATCCCAATTCTTGAAACCCTTGATCCTATTAGGGTCGACGGTCGGCAAAGTACTCCAACATGGACTTTCCCCGTGGACGACTCTTCAATGCAAGTTGGTTGTGGAGTTACAGTAGTGCTAAGAATGCTCAACGGGTCAGAAATAAAGTATTCAATAACCCTCGAATTCTTAACAACAAATAATACGAGGCATTGCTTGCTGGATTAAAATTGGCCAAAGAGTATTTGGCTATGAACCTCATCATCTATAGTGACTCAGAACTAGTTATTAATTAGGTCCAAGGGAATTTTGATGCCATTAATCCACTACTTTTTCAATACCTCTTTAAGGTTCAAGTTTTGATTTCAACATTTAATAATGTGTAAATGATCCACATTCCAAGAGAAGAAAATGGGAAAGCAAACCGACTCACAAGAGCTACAGCAATCGGAGACCCAAAATAATACTCACGGAAAATGTGTGAAGTCTTTGAAATTCCTAGCATTAATGACCTAGAGTATGAAATCATGCAAATAACCGATGCAGACAATTGGATGACTCCTTTTGTGAAAAATCTGTCTGATGGCGTATTACCAGAAAATCTAGATGAAGCAAAGCGCTTCAAGAAGACAGCAGGCTGGTACACCCTTATTGATTAAACATTATACCAATGTGAGTATTCAATCCCATACCTACGGTATCTCACGTTAGAAGAGGTTGAATGTGCCCTCGGAGAGGCACACCTCGGTATTTGTGGATCCCACATTGGAGGCAATAACCTTACTTTGAAACTTATAAGGTAATGGTATTACTGGCCTATCATGAAACACGATACCATGGATTTCGTCCGAAAATATGAAAACTGCCAGATGCATGGGATTCTTACCCATCAGCCACATACTAAGCTTTACAGTCGTTATGGCCGTTTACACAATAGGGGCTTGATATCCTCGAACCATTTTCAGTTGCATCATGATAAAGAAAGTTCATTATTATTGTGATAGATTATTTCACCAAATTGGTCGAGGTCGTCCCACTCGCCAGAATTACGAAATAGAACGCAACTGAGTTCGTCTGACAGAACATTGTATGTAGGTTTGGCATACCCAAAGTTATTGTAATTGATAACGAGATCCAGTTTATCGGAAAACGTTTTACGAAATACTGTGCTAATTTGAAGATAAAGTTGGTTCATACTTCCGTCGCTTATTCACAATGTAATGGGCAAGTGGAAGCTACTAACCGCATAATACTACACAATTTAAAGACAAAACTTGAAAATAATGGGGGCTCCCGGGTGGATAAACTCCCATTTTTCCTTCTGGGTGGATAACACTCAGAGAATCAACCCGTGAAATTCCCTTTAGTTTGTGCTATGGGACCGAGATCATTATTTCAATAGAGATCAGACTCCCTAGTCTTTGGGTTGAGTCTTTCGATTTGTATTATAACTTACAAAGATTTCAAAAAAATCTTGATCTACTTGAAAAAGTCCGAGATAAGGTATGGTTGCCGACAACAGCTTATCAACAAAGGATTGCTAGGTACTACAACAAAAAAGTGAAAGTACGATAGTTTGATGTGAGAGACTCAATGTTACGGAGCATTGAAACGACTGACAAAAATACCGATTGGAACAAGTTATCACCTAATTGGGAAGGGCCATTCCTAGTATCCTCCATTCTTAAGAATGGGGCGTACAAGTTACATACCTAGAATGGCAAATTAATTCCTTGAACTTGAAATGCCTCCCACCTTAAAAAGTACTATCAATGATTAAATGTACAACCAGGTAAGATTTATATCATAAAGAGTGCTTGTAACTTTGTAAAATTTTATTAATAAAATTTTAGTTATTTACTCATTCTTGTACTTACTTGTTTTTCATCACATTGCATAACATAGGTTGCCCCTAAGTTAGGTGAAGTTCATTCACCTGTATTGTGAACCACACCTAGTGGTTGATAAAACTGAGCGATCCAGACGAGGTTGATATTTAAAACTTGGTCATGCTATCAAGTGGCCCAATCGAGGCCGAAGACTAAAAACTTGGGAGGTTTCCTTAGAAGTGCACATGCCAAGACTTTCAAAGTAGCATCGTCAACTGGACATGGTCCTAGAAAGACTTAAGTTAGACACACGGATACTTTGACACCCTTTGGACAATCCAAGGGATAGAAGCCGTAAGTTAATAATAACTTAAATAATGTTTTAAAGTCAAACATATAAAATATTCGACTAACAAAACATAATAGAAAGAAATGGAGAGAGTCAAATTGAAGAAAAAATTTTCATTCATTGAAAATTAATTACAGGAAAAGAAAAATACAAATGGTTCTTATGAAGAAAGACGAGGTCGAGGAGTTTTGGCAGAGGCTCCCAAGAGTCCACATCGTCCCTGGAAAGGTACAACATATCAGAATTATGGCAAGCACTGGCATTTTTTGGATGAAGTGAAGAAATAAGAACACCAGGAGCTACCATTTGGACAATATGGCGGCATAAGTTGATGCATTCCCAATAGCTGCACTCTAACATTTTCGTGATGTCCTCGGGATGAATAGAAGTTTGAAACTCACTCTCAATCTTAAAGTTTTGGTCTCTAAGGAAGGCGTACTTCTACTTCATGTTGATAATTTTACGCTAAGCTGAGAAATACGCTCCTCGACAACTAGAAGCTTCTCTTTCTCCATATACTTGTGAGCAAAATAGTTGGTAGCGCCAACAAGACGATTAGCCATCTTTTGGAACTGTAAAGAAAATAGAGCAAGTTAACAATTATGAAGAGAATAACGTGAATGTTAAAGAGGAGTTCGGACAATACTTCAGAGATGGAGATGCCCCCGAGAGTTGCATCATTTGAAGGGATCTCCGAGACCACTTGAACCTCGGGCTCTAGAGATTTTGAGCTTGCCTCATCTCGAACTCCTTCGGGCATAACATCCCCCTGGGACACAGGCACCTGGGGGTCGGAACTAGATGATCCAACAACTTGTGCAAGCGTCGCTTCAAATTTGACCTCAACTGTGAGATCCTCCAAAAGTGGCACATCTGCCACATTGACTTAACTCTCGATCTCGACTTCAAGATGGATCTCGGGTGCTGGGGGCTCGGGAGAATGCTCCTCTGCGATATCAGTGTGAAGTTCTAAAGTGACCACTTCAACCATATTGGTCACATGGAACTCAAGTAGTGACATCCTCCCAACTTCATCAGACTGGATCTCACTGATCCAAGAAATACCCTCAGTAAAAGTAGTTGAAATATCAGGCAGGGGATCCTCAGGCAGCGGAGGAAGAATGACCAGAACCGCATATGAAGCAAGAAGTGGGGTAGGGATCGGCACAACTTCAGTCACCTTCTTAGCAATGGACTGTAAAGGCTCACTGCCTTCAACTGGCTTGACGGTCCCAGGAACTTAGGCTGAGGAAGACGTGGAAGTCGTGTCCAATTCGACCGACGGACGTTTCCTCCTTATTAATTGATCAATTGTGGCCACATCCGCAGAATTAGAGTCGACCAAGGCCTCTTTATTATCAGGCGCTACAGCCAATAGCTCCTTTAATTGAATGACCTTCTCCTTCAAAGCCTTCTGGTCCTCGAACACTTTTGCTGATGGCACCTTTATTTTAAGGGCCTTAACCTTTCTTCTGTACTTCCTCCTATGGACTGATTGTCCCGCAAGAGCCTCCAAACCCTCAACCACATGCTCCCAATTAGCTTGTGCAAGGGATTCAGCAAAAAGCCAACGATTCTTTTTATTCTCATTAAAGGTTGTAGCCTTTTTCAAATAAGGTTTGTCAACACTTAGACCACGGTCTTCTCATGTTCAAAAACATCGATTTGAAATGAAGTATAAACCCGACCCCACTCAGTACAAAGTTCCCATACAGAAGGAACCGCTAAGTAAACAAATTGATCTTTCTACCTTTTTGTGGAATAAGGGTTTCCTCCACTTAAGCCAAATTTCGGCCTAGGAGAAACAGTAATCCAGTCTTGCCAGTACTGAAAATGGAACAAAACTTTCATAGTTGTGGCATTAAAAATCAGGCTGTGAATTCGAGCAAAAATACATAAAGAAACAAGATATCTCACACCGTTTGGTTGGAATCTGGCGATCAGTATGTAAAGCTCTACCATTATTTTGTAGAACTCTGGAGCCAATGAAAATCAAAAACTACCTTTTAGATGAGTCTCGTATACAGTGATATAGCCTTTTGGTAGAGAAGGAGCTCGTCCACTCACCATGGGTAAAAGATAAACCAAAGAACTTGGAATTTTGTACTAAGTTTGAAGGTATTCGACGTCGGCAGAGGTGGGGATCAATTAAATGTCTTCAATTCTAGGAACCATGGGAATAGAAAGTCTCCAGGAATAAACAAGGAAGGCGAGAGGAAACTTCACGTGAGAAACTGGAGGCAAAGGAATCAAAAAATATTTCTCAAGTGCTTAACCGACTACTTATAGGCAGAGGAGAAGGCACAAAATGCCACCGATCGAATTTGAAATTTAAAAGATGCGCCTTATCATAACACTGATACGTGTTAACCACGCATTTGCTTTGCCAAATGTCAAATTGTCAGATGTTAGTAATGATGATTTGCGTGTGTCTAGTATCTGAAGAGACGTGCATTTAATGATGCGATTGATGGCATAGACAGAGGCCGTTGGGTTAATTGTCCTCGTCCAATAGGAGCCTTCGAACTGAAAGTTTTTGTCCGATGAGCCAATAAAGCTTGTCAGATAAGACTTCGACCTCGGACAAAAGATACTTTCAAACTTCATACCAGAAGGCTAAATTTCAAGCCTCCTGGTATGCGGGGCTAGTAATGAGTATTATATTTGATGGCCTAAAGAAATCAGCCCAAAATGATTTCAAGTTAAAGGACAAAGCTCGACGGCCCAAAACGTCCACGCGGCTCATTTCAGCAAATATGACCGAGACCAATTTAACGGTCAAGACGATTCCCTCATTAACGACATTGGATGTTAGTTAAAACCGCTGTTGGGATAAAACTTAACCATTCGTCAATTTTTCTAATTGTTAACTGTCGTCTACATTCTTTAAGAACCTGTGCTCACCAACCAAAAAGGGGATCAATCAATCAACCATCAAATTTTTTCTTAGGCAGAAAATATAGACAATAAAAAAGATGCCAAGAGC
>JAOVVI020002468.1:0-21033 GCA_028571085.2 Nepenthes alata | reverse complement strand
CTGAGACAAGGAATGCATTTGATGATACCTCTTGGGAGATTTTAAGTATTGTGGTCAATGCTTTGGATAATATAAATGTTAGGTTCTCTAGTATTGATCACTGCCTAGCATGGGCTTCATCTCAAAGGAGCATCGCATCATCAATTGACAAAAAATTCAAATGGGGTCTCATCATTGGGATGGCCATTCCGGGAGGTATAATAGTCGTCATTGCCCTCATCGCCTTTTGGCACCGGGACATGCCCACATTATGTTCACTATTGCTGTTCTCAAGGATCCACTCACATGGTCCTTCTAACTCCGCTATCGACAAGCATAAGACTTGCTGCTCCTTTGGCGCTCTACTGGACAAATTTGCAGATTCAGGGAATGGGTTGCAGACTCAAATGAGACACTTTGATCATAAACAAAGAGTTTACAAACAAATAGCTGTCACTAGATTTCTGCTCATTGTCTTAGTTGCTGGCGTTGGTGTGGGGATAAATACCTGCCCTCTTCAAATCTAGGCTGGTGAAGATTTTTACGCCATGGGGATCACAAGCTTAAAGGTCAATTGTTGGTGTGGACCTTGGCCAGAGTCTCTTAATGACATTCAAGGGAACAATTGCTCTTTGCTTGCTCCTACGCCACTTTCCTTCCCATTTGTTTCTCTTAAAGGTCAATCACATTCTACATCAAATGGTCATATTCATGCTGTTGCATTTAGTGTAAGCTTTGGTGCTACTTTTGTGATTTTGATTATCATTAGATGTGGTTCTTGGTGGCGTTATGGACATAACCGACAAATTTTCTTTGATGTTAATGAGCAATATGATCCAGAAGTATGTCACGGCCATTGGAGAGGTATAGTTTTAAAGAACTTTGTGCTGCAACAGATCATTTCAGTACAACAAAGATACCAAGGCAGGGTGGATTTGGAATAGTATACAAGGGTTGCTTAAGTGATGGGACTTTGGTAGAAGTGAAGAAATTGAAAGACTTCAACATAGCTGCCGGAGAAATTCAATTCTAGATGGAAGTTGAGACATAAGTTGGCAGTCTATCGAAATATTCTCAGGCTTTGTGGGTTCTGCACTACTGCGAATGAAAGGATCCTTGTTTACCCATTTATGCCAAATGGGAGTATGGCATCTTGGCTCAAAGATTGTGCTCATGGGAAGCCTATTTTAGACTGG
This sequence comes from Nepenthes alata, assembly GCA_028571085.2. Taxonomy (NCBI): domain Eukaryota; kingdom Viridiplantae; phylum Streptophyta; class Magnoliopsida; order Caryophyllales; family Nepenthaceae; genus Nepenthes; species Nepenthes alata. The sequence goes on along the minus strand of JAOVVI020002468.1, from coordinate 19,858 downwards.
TCAAGGAGGAAGAGGATTCCTGTCCCTCTGTCATTTAATGCAAATGCTGAAGAATCAAACACTCACAAACGCACTAGTGCATTGTCTTGGGCAACACTTGCATCCCTTCTGATTTGCAATTCCATTTCAGGGTTAGGGTATGATACTGAGGGTTGGATTTATTGGAAATTAAAGGCCATTTGGGAAGCCATTGCTGAATCCAGTTTGGATTCCCTCTTGTTCAACCTTGAGGACAAAGTTATTTTTTATGGCGATGGTAATGTTACGGGCCTAATTTTGAGGCTATATTTACTCATTGGGAATATGCTATTATTTTTGATTTTTCCGCATTCTGCTACCCTCCCCTGCTTTTGTCTATTATAATTTAGTGTGTGGGACCCCCAACCCCTGATTCCCTTCTAATTCTATTTTTCTGTGTATATAATAGGGATTGGAATAGTAAAGGAGGAAAAAAGAGATATTTTTCACTGTCCACTAACTCTCTCTCTCTCTCTCTTCTCTCTGCGCCCTTCCCCTTCTCTCTCGATCTCTCCCTCTTCCCTCAGACTGCTTGCTTCACTTTTCCTCTGTTTTCTCTCTTTCTCTCGTTTTCTCTTTGGTTTCTCTTCCGAACTCCCCTCGCCGCAGTAATTGTCACTTTGCACCTGCGATTACCCGACACAGCCATAGAGAGCACGCATCACCATCCTTCACCAGTGACACGACCCTTCCCTGCAACCTCATTTCGGTTACTTTCTGACAATTTCCATCGAATGATATTGCTTGCCTTATTTAGACTATTTTGGACGTCACCAACTACATTATTGGGCCCATCAAATATCTGTATTTGATGCTAATCGTAAATTTGATAGTTTGTCATGAAAATAAAATAAAAATCCATAAAAATCAACAATTAAATTTTAAAAAAATTCTATGAATGCCTCAAAAGATGAGAAGGAATTGATTTTAAAATATGTTCCTGATTTATTATCACATTTATTTTTTTCATTCAAAACCTCATTCCTAAGTTTTAGAATGTAAAACTTAAAATATTTTTATTAATTGATACAACTGTTATAGTGATGTTACCCTCTAATTTCAGCTAAAATCTAAATTTTATCAAATGTGTCAAAAGTTTGGCTAAATAATTGTAAAATTTTATTATCAAGCTGGTAACCTTTGAGAACAATTTTCTCAAGCTAATCCAATATTTCATTCGCCGATAAACATTTGTGATGATTTTGAACATACTAAAACATTTCTGCTCCATCGCTTTCCTTAGTCTACACATGATATTACTCTCACAAAGCTTATTTATGAAGAAACTTACATAGAGACTCATCATCTTCATTTCACTATAAATTTATAGCTACCACATTACCTAACTCACTATTCTAGTTGTGGCTTCTACCTTTTTTGTTTCCCATTGATAAAATGAAAAAATTTCATTATTGTACAAAAGTGATATTATATATTTGACTGTCTTAAGAAAATTGATAAGGATACTAGAGATGCTCAAATGGAAAAGACCAACGTATCACATAAGACCATGGCTATTACCTCTATAAATTTGGTAGAATCTGCTCCATCTTTAACACTTTAATTTCTTATTACAACTGATATTAAGACAATTGTTAACTGGATTCTATTTTGTACCTCCACTTCACTACTTATCTCTCCATGTATATCTTCTTCCCGGTTTATCACTCTACTAACTATAATCATATAATACCTTACTATCTCATGTGATCTCATCAACTAATGTTCCTCTTGTGTACACCATTGATGATCTCATATGTTTGTTGATCATGTTGGTTATCTATTTAACCCAGACTTTTATACTTTGGACACTTATCATGTTTCAAATTTATCCATTAATTTTATCTCTATTAATTAACGTGTTAAAGAAAATTTTATATTAACATTTTCTTTCAATGGTTGTAATGTGTAGACTCAAAAGACAAGCCAATTTGTTAGGAACGAGCATGAAACTGATCATATTTTTAAACTTACATCTCTGCACCTTCTATATCCATATTTTACTCACCTACTTGCAGTTGCTATCCCTTTTAGTCTTTGGCACTGTTGACAAAGTCACCCCTTCTTGCATCGTGTTCAATTCTTAGATCATAATGGTTACTGAGACCAAATTACTTTTAACTCTTTTAATTATGTATTTTATCACTCAAATAAATAAATAATCTTATCTTGTAATAAAAGTGACTCATTAACTTTGTACATTTTAATTTGATTCATTCTGATATTTAGAATGCTACCCCTATTCAAGCAAAAGGTAAATATTGCTACTTTATTATATTTATTAATAATTACTCTCACTATATATAGATTTATTTTTTATATGATTGCTTTAAACTACTTCACACATTTCATACTTTTTGATGGATGGTAAACACTGAGTTCATTTACATTATCAAAGTCTTTCGTTCTAATAACGCTATTGAATACACTTTTACCTTCTTTCTGGACAAATTTTAGCAAACAGATATTATATCTCATCAATGATATCCTTATACTTTCTAATAATATGATTGAATTAAATGTAAATATCATCACTTTTTTAAAACTATTTATATTTTACTTAGCTCCACTTCTCTTCCCGAATTCTTTTGGAGACAAGTTACCCTTGTAGTCGTTTACACTATTAATTGAGTTTCATCTTCTGCCATTTCAAACAAATCGTCAAATAAGTGTCTCTATAAAAAAAGAACCAAGTTATTTCTTTTCTAAAAGTTTTTGGCTATGTATGATATTTCCTCCTATCTCCTCATCAGTATGCCAAACTTAGATCTCACTCTCGACTTTACTATTTTTTTGGTTATAATATTAAACATAAAGGCTATTGATGTTACATTCCTATAACCAAACGTCATTATATTTCTAGAAATGTTAAATTTTTAAAAAACAAAAGCTTTTTCGATAGCTACTCCTTTCCTTCAAACATTTCCTTTTCCCCTTAAATTTTTATTAATTCAACCATTAATATCTTTTTAGATTATTTACCTGATGCAACTCTATAAGCTTAACTACTCCTAACAAGTCTAGATCATTTGATCACCTCAATATCTTAATCACACCCTCAGAGTCCTCCTCCACTATGGATTTTCGTTATACCAATAAGACACATGATTTCTTTGTAACTATCATTTGCTTCTACTCTTATTACTCTTTATGAGTTGACTCTTCTTAATAGGTAACCCCTACTAAAGAATACATTTTGAATTAGCCCACTAAATCAAAAATTCAAACTCTTTTTAGATTTTTAAAATTTTCTTTCACTGATTCAGCCAATTACAGACAATGTCTCACAAATAAATCAACCTTAAGGTCCTGCTAAAAGTCAAAACTAAAATCAAAATTCAAGATTCCTTATGTTTGCTGTTTTGTTACCCATCCCTAGCCTAATGTACATATATATACACGTATTAATGTATATCTTAAATAAGAATTCAACATGGGAAACCAATAAGCCCTTAATTGAGCAAGTTTTAACTTTGAGAATTAAAATTCTTGCACATCATAATAAACACGCAATGTTAAAGAACCTAGAAAGACTAAAAGACAAATTATGAGAAAGGATAAAAGTCTATCATGCAGATTGTATGACATGATCAAGATGAATTGTGTGTGATGGTTCAAGGGTCACTTGTTGAGAAAATTGATATAATCTATCGAGATGAATAGTTTTATGCCTTAATAAGCCAATTTAGAGGCCTAAAGAGGGCTATATAGACTAAGATGAGCCCTTAGTCAATGATTATGAGGGTGAACATAAGTGTCATAAGTGAGATGTTTTTGAAAGGAAAAGTAATGTTTAATGAAGCAAGTATGACTATTTAAATTTACAAAAAGTAGTATAGTTAGAAGTAAAAAAAAATTTTTTTTTTAAATTTATATGGATATTTTTTTTCTTTTTATATATAAGTCATGAGTTTTCTGAAATTTGTCTTATTATGGTCAATAATTTTGTTATTTTAATGTTTTTAATGAAATAAATTTAAAATAATTATATTTTTTTTTTTTAGAAAAATAGTCAACATATAATTAATTTTATATGAATAAGTCATAACATTCAATTAAAAATATATAATAAGGTCAAAAAAACTATTCAAATAATTAATATATCTATATTTAATTTTTATTTTTTAATATAAATTTTTTTTAGTGGAGTCAATTGACCCACACTTAATACTTTGGATCCACCAATATATAATTGCTACTATTACTTTATAATGTGATGGAAACATGATAATGATGAAGAAATAAAAATATGTATTATAATTCATTAAGTGCGAAAATCATAATCAAGGTAATAAATGAATTGCTAACAAAATTACAACATTATAGTCGGGATGATTTGACTTCGAGCCCTTTTGATTAAAACTTGATTTCTTTTTTTTTTAAATTATTAAGTTTGCAATTTTCTAATAAAATTATTGATTTTTTTTTAAATCTCTATTTTACTCATGACAAATAAGCAGCCGTGAAAACAGATGGGCACAGTAACCAAGGCTCAGTTGGAAGACCCATTTCCTTGAGTTGGGCCATTATGCCATGGAAGTCCAGCAGGCCCAGATGGCCGACTCGGCCCAATGGGCATAATAGCCATGGAGTCTATTAATGTCCAAAGACTCATGGTAACGGCCGAGGACTTTGCTAAACCTGCAAAGTTAGCGTGCCAGAAGTTGGTGGCTGACTCTGTCAAATTACAAGAAGAGGGAAGACAACGGCTTTTGCAGAGCATGTGCGCTCTAAGAAGAGCAGTTGACTTTTAAAATTAGTAGGCTTTACAAGATGACACAGTCAGTTTTGCAAGTTAGTAGCAGGCATTCTCACACACGCAAATTCCTTGTTGGGTAGGTGGAAGCTGTCAATTATATATACACAAACCAAACTCAAAGAGAAGGGATATGCAACGGTGCATGCAAAAAGAGAAGCAAAAGTAGGACGCCATTTTGCTCTCTGTTCTCACTTTCTATAAAATTGAGCTACTTATAACCAAAATCACCATAGTAAAATTATTTATGGACCAAAAGTCCTGTGATTTTTTTCTCTCATTCAAGAGAGAATTTTCCACGTAAAAATACTACGTGCTACTGCTTTCTTTCTCTTTCTAAATTTCACACTTGCGTCCTTGAAATCACTTCCTCTAACCAAAGAGGACCATCCAAGTACTTTGTATTATATAGGTTCAGATTCGTCTATACAGTGGAAAGATTCGAGGACTCATTTGGATCTCCGTTCATACAACGTACAGGATCCAAGGATGCAACACTACTGTTTTCAGGTTCAATGACTTACCTGTTGAACTTCATTCATAGGGTGGATGGACAGTATAGCCAACACCTTCACAGCGTAGAAGTTGTCCTTCCTCAAAGCAAACACGTTCGCAGCGACTTCTAGCTGAGTAAAATTTCACATGGGAGCACAAACCGGGTGCTGATACACTGAACTAAAAGAGAGTCTCAGCAGATGTGTATGCTATGACTCGAACAGAGTCGGATATGCAAGATCGGATTCAAGCATAAGCTACGGACAATGCTACTTGCTGCAAACTGGTGCAGCAAGTGAAGGGGGCATTGTTACAAATCGAAGATACCAATGAGCTTCTATGACGTGATTTTATAAGATTTGTCCTATTATCTTGGTGGTGATATATTATTAAGAAATAGGAATCCATGTTATCCGGTGATCTACTCGCTGCCAATGAGGGAGGCCCATGACACTACATCGGCTGGCCACCTGGGCAAGGAAAGTGTGATACCGCTATTGTCCATGACCTATTGCTGGCAGAACATTGAGGATAATGTGGTAGCATATGACTAGACTTATTTGGGTTGCCAACAAAACAAGGCCAATAAGAGGAAGGAACCGAACTTGCTGTAGGATTTTCTCGATTCCTGAGGAACTATGGGTGTCAGTTTCAATGGAGTTTACTGGTAAGTTTCCTGAAGTCGATAAGACTGCTTTGGCAATAGTTGAGGTCAATCAATTCTCCATAGTAGTATGCTTTCTTCATGGCTGCTCCTATGGCATGTTTCTCGGACATTGTGCGGACTTGTTTTGGTGAAGTAATTTGGATTTCCTAAAGTCATAATGAGTGATTGAGATCTTAGATACATAGGATAATTCTAGACATCACTCATCAAAATGATCGCAGCAGACTTGAATTAGATTCGGTCAGCCATCCATAGGCAGACGGGCAAACCGAGGGGATCAGTGGTTTGTTATGTTAAGATCTCCACAGTCTTTGGAGATTTAAATGAGTCTCTTCGCATTGGTATTGGGCCAACCACCCTTGGCCCCCTTAGAGGCGGTGAAGCAAAGGCCTAGAGGGAATTGTCCAACTACATATTAACATAAGAGACAGAAGCAGAGACACAAGCAGGAGATGTTAGAGGAACAGAAGACCGCACAAAACTATCCGGTGCATGCAGAAGTATCCCACAAGCACCAGCCTCTTGAGCTTAACATCGGTGACATGGTGCAATTCAAAACTTACTTGGCATGAAATTTAGCAAAAAGATTGCTCATTGTGGCAAAATTATAAAGTACCGAGTTTAATTACTACAGAGGTAGTGTTATTTATACCAAAAGGTGGAAATATTCCCGACCCCAAGGGTGGCTTTGATGGAAGTTGTGTCTAACATCAGCAATGGCAAATATTGCAGCAACAATGGCAGTAATTGATAGTAAAAAAGCAGCCCAATGTTGTAAGTCTTTTACACAATCTTATCTTGTTTTATGTAAAAAATCATTTCCACAACTTAAACACATAACTACTAAGTCATATGGTGGCAATTCTACAATTGCACCAAAGGCCGAATTGTAGATGATCGATAATGATAGTGGCAATAGTTATTCCGAGATGGAATATTTATTTCCTGTACAAGTAAAATAACATAACATCTGTTTTCACCTTATTTTATTTTTATTTTTATTTTTAGGGAACATATATTTTATTTTTACCGTATTTTATAAGAAAGATATTTTAGAAATATCATTGCTTGATGTGGTATCTTGTTCATCCAATCACATTAGTGAATTCACACAAAACCGGATGGATAGATAAGACACAACGTAAAAAAAAGTCTCTAAATGGTAGCCCTACAACTCTCCTCTTTATAGAAACTATGGCCTGCAAACTGCCACAGAATTTCATGCTATATTAAAGCACTCCCTGCTAGAATATTCATTCAGTATCAGAGACTTAAAGCATGAGAAAAGAACACGCTTCCACAGATTTTCTACAGCCGGCCAAGTAAAAGTTCAGGAAATAAAAACTCAAAAACGAAGCACACATGAAATCTATATCCATTGACAAGTTGATGGAGAGGTGCTGCAGGGGATTTACAGTCTGAAGAAAGGACACGAGGTTTAGATGCGCACACCTCTCTTTCGGCCACGAGTCCTCTCTCCAGGAACATGCTTTGAAGTTCCAGCGAGATCTTTGGAAGGCTTTTCTTCATGATTCTCATTGTCAGTTTCAGCGTCTAAAGGCTCAGTGGACTCTTCTTCCTCTGGCGACTTCCCAGTAGATTGTTTCTTAGAAAGTCGATCTCGAAGCTCTCTGAGTTTTGCCTTCTTAGAGTTCAAGATGCTCACAAACTATAGAACCATAAAAGGGGGAAAGTTATGTATCAGAAAGGAGAGCATACAACGGTGCTAGCTTCCTTCAAAAGAGTAAAAATAAGACACTGATTCTCATGCTCAAGTGGCATCATCTAAGTCAAACACATTTGTCACATAATGAAAGCAGTTTTCATACTTAACACCTACATTTTAACCATTTTCCACATTAAAATTACCATCATTATTTTAATGCCATATCTTAAGTTATTTCAAAGTTGACAATGCTACATTGTAACCATTTTCCACATTAAAATTACCTTCATTATTTTAATGCCATATCTTAAGTTATTTCAAAGTTTACAATGCCACACCACAACCCAATTCCCTTATGATTGACTAAATCTCTTATCATGATCCATTCTGTGAATCAGAATTCATAAATCTGTGAGAATACCAAATATCAGGTGAGAAGATTAAAAAAGTAATATGGGCAGTTTTCCATGAGATGGGAAATGAAAACTATTAGGCATTTTTGCCATTAAACTGATAGAAGCAACAAATAGTTAACGAAAGCTTATCTTGGTATGATATTCCCAGCTTTTCATAAGATTTAGATGTCAGATTGGAGTGTTGCAAAAATTTAGGTGTTTAGTAAAAACTTTTCTACATGGTCTTCATGTGAAAATGTATAATATATTTCAAAAATCCCCATAAAAATTACTCCTTTTGCACAGAGTGTGTCCAGCCTGACCATTAAAACCCTCAAAGAAAGCTTAATTAATGCTTCTGCCCCATCAAATGTACATCCCCCCCCCCCCTAAAAAGGAATACTGCCTTGGATTTTCACATTTAAATGACCAATTAAATTGTTTACTAGTACTATTTGCTAGTTTTAATATAGGAATAAAGATGCTTTGGCAGTAAAAAATTGTAATTTGACACTCATTTGGAGGCATTCCAAAGATGGAAAGGGCAATCTTAATGAGATGGAAGAGATACATTCTAGAATATAGAAGGCATCAGTTGCACAATACCTTTGCATAGACTTCTGACTCAAACTCATCCTGCTCACTGGCTAATCTTTCACTTTGTGCAAGACATTTTACAGCTTCTTCCTTTAATTGGTCAGATGCTTGAGTCTTTCGAACAACTTCTTCCTGTTAATATCAGACAGAAAAGGTGTTAGAGCGCTGCAGACTTGCTTAATAGATCAATCTTGTCAAATAGGAGGAAGAATAACATCACAGAAAGACATGAAACATAAATTAGAGTTGATGGGAGTAAAGCTTGTTTATGTTTTCATATGACAAGTACAGGTAGAAACTTAGGGCCTGTTTAGTTAGGAAAACAGTTTTCTGTTTTCTATTTTTTAGTTTTTTTTTTTTCCACTTTTCCATTTTCAAATTTTTTTTCTCAAAAAATGAGTTAATTTATTTTTGTCGGAAAGGTAAATATTTTGACAAGTTAATATTATAATAATTGTTTGAAAATTTTTAATCATTCGACATACGATAAAAATTATTAATTAATAAATTACTTAATAAATTAAATATATGTATTTATAATAAACTAATTAATTGAACTCATTTTTTGTAAAAGTTTTGTTTCAAAATCACCAAATTTACAAAAAGCCTATGTACTGTATAATAGCAAATCATATACTAAATATTGTTCTTAATTATGATCTATCATATAAAATAACAAACGTTTACATATTTTATATATGTAATATGCATATTTAATACTTAATCATTAACTATTATTCTATTAAAAGTATGAATTCAACTCATTTGAGCTAAACTAAACTCAATAACTATTGAGTCAAACTCAAATTTAATTTTACCACTATAAATTAATTGCTTGAGTCTAAATTGTTAATAATTTTTTATAGCCTTACACATTTATTTAATTGTCAATAACTTAAAATATATATTATCTATACAATATCTTAATAATAATGATCCTTCAAATTATTGTAATATAGTCAATTCGATTTTTTATTAAATTAATAATATACAATTAGTTAAATCATAAAAAAATGTGAAATGGTAATCGAAATGTTGTTATAATGAAATGACCTAAATATTCATTAAAAGATTGTATTTAAATGTGTTGCGTCCGCTTCTGATGGCCGTACGCAATGACGTGTGATGACGTCAAGTGGACGGAATCAGCCGCAACACAAAGGGTGAGTTCGTTGATTGTTGATGGACATTTTAGTCCGAGAGGGTGAGAGGGGCGAGCGAGCGCTAGGGACGAGAGGGCGAGAGACAGAAAATGGAGACACAGATTTTACGTGAAAAATCCGCCTTTAAATTAGGGGGAAAAAACCACGAGGCTCTGGGCCTAGCAAAGATTTTCACTATTTGAGTGTGTTGAGTACAAGATACAATGAGTGCCTTTTCTCTTCGAGCTCTTTTCTCTTAGTTTTTCTTATATGTAAGAGCTTATGAGGATTTGAGAGAACGATCAGAGAGAGATCTCAGAGAGGGAGATATCAGAGAGCCAGCCCCCTCTCTTGTCGATTGAGCTGGGTATTTATAAGGGAAAATATAGCCGTTGGTCCCTGACAGCTACGGCGGGGCTGGCCACCTGCTGCCATGACGTGGCCCTGCGGTGTCAGGCACGCCGGCGTGCGCTGTAAGTTTAGCTGGCAACGCCGTTTTCAGCCTTACCGTGTCAGGAATGTCAGTCTGAAGTGTCAGCCTTTGAGGTGATAAATCACGTACTAAGGGTCAGCCCTAGTTGATGTGACGTTTTGTAGGTTTTATCCGTTGGAGCTGTAGGTGCTGAGCTGGAGTCCTCGAATGTTTGGGGACAGTCCTCGTCCTTCGTTGGTTTTCCTTATCATCGGATGAGTCCGCGTACTATAAGCAGCATCGCTCTTCTGGCTTGCTTTGTCGTTGGGCAGAGTTCGCGGCCAGTTGATCTCTCTTTGTCCTCGGACCATTTGTGGGAGTTCTCGGCCGCTGCTTGCCACTTTGCCTTGCTGGGAGGTTTCTTCAGTCCTCGTTCCTAGATGTCACGTGCTATCCGCAGTGTCTTTTTACTTCGTAGGCCTCCTGGGCCTTGCCTTTGGGCCGTGCGTTCATGGACCCTGGGTATTGGAACCCAACACAATTATTGCAAATTTGCAAACGACCAATAATAAGCATTAACTTATTAAAATGTTTATATTTTTAACAAAAACAAGCGAACACATTTTCCTTAAAAAGTATGAAAATAGAAAAATGGAAAAGAAAAAAAATGAAAAATGAAAAATAAAAAATTATTTTTCCAACTAAACATAACCTTAAATTATAGCTAAGAAGTCAGAAAGTAAGTCCACTATCCTGTTTATTACAGGCATTGCTAAAAGTATAAGAGGCTCACCTAGAAAAAAAATGATCTCGTATTTTTAAGATGGTCAGGCCACTGATCACATAAGAAAACTCAGAGATTTGCAGGAAAGCAGCATTGCTATCAGTAAAGGACATCGGGAAAGACAAACAAGATGATGTCTCAAGCCTGCACCACTTTGGCACAGTGAGGTTTCAAAGTATAGCAACTCAAAATATTAGTTATTAGATGGCAATAAACAATCAAATAAATTGAAATATCTTTTCACCAGATTATAGTCACAATGATGATTCAGCAGTACTATAGCTAATGAAGTAATTTATTATTGGACAACTACAGTAAACAAGTATATGTTGTGTAGTCAGTATTATGCACAAAGAAACAACTTAAGTATTGTTACTATACCACCTCCTGAGTTACACTCCTGCTGGGTGGAATTTGAGAAATTTTTAAGCCCCTTTGAATAAAATGGCATGCCCAATAATAGTCTTTTTGTCGGAACAAAAGGAAGAAAGGAAGACTGGAGACAATAATAGTGCACAATGTTGTCAAAAAAAGAATAAAAATCAAAGACTAACCTTGTCGGGAAGATGTTACCATAATCATTCAACATAGAAGCCAAACCATTATGACTGCAGAATTCTGACTGCACTTCAACATCACTCATATCCGAAACATTCTCACTTTCAGAAGCAGTATTACCAAAAGAGCTTGAATACTCTGTTGCATCTGGATCCTCAGCTCCAGGCAGAGGCATGGCACTGGAATTTGCAAACGTAGTCATATCAACATCCAAATCCTCAGTGGTCCAAGGACTACAAACCTTTTCACCCAAGAGAGCTTCAATTTCCGAAACGGTGATGTCATAGTTACTTGTGCACTTCAAGCTCTTCTCACCTTGCATTTCTATATAATTGCTTTTCTCCTTGTGGGCAGCAACTGTCATAGCTGAATCTATGCCTGTGCACGTAAGCAACCACTAATTATTGATAGCCACCTCACACACGTCCTGATTCAGTTTTCTTGGAGAGACACAATGTTAGCATAAACCTAAAACAGGGCCACAATCAACCTCCAAACTAAAAAAAGCATCCCGTGCAAGAGATGAGTCACAGGAAAGGGTAAATATACCAAGCCTTATGCCTGTCTTGTAGACAGACAATTTCTATGAATCAAGTCCATAACCTACAAAAAACCTAACAATTGTGAATTAAACCCAAGCATTCCAAATTACTTGCTAAAAATAACCTTTTCTAAGCTTTAGTCCAATATCACCACAAAAGACTAAATGATAAGAAATATGTATAAATAAAAAGGAAATAAGAAATGGTTTATTAATAGGTACCTAAGAAATAAGGACACCAACACAGGACATAAACACAAGAAGATACTGATACATTGACGCACTTTTTTTATAGAAAATAAGACATGATGGGACATGTTAACAAAAATTATAGTTTATTAAATAATACTATCTTATGCTAAATTAGTAATAAGTATGTATATTTATTATTTTTTATCTAAAAAAATTTTCATAAGAAAGCATGCAATTAAAACAATATATATGAGTTATACTATAACAGTTTCAACAAACTATCATAATAAAATAATAATAATAACAATATTATAACTTAACAAATTAGCCAAAACATATAATAAATTTTTATTTATCAATCAATATATATATTTTAACTTTATCACTTTACACTAAATAATTGTCAAAATATACGAAATATAAGTAAAAATTCTAAACTAACGTATGTCCAAAATGTGTCCTAAGCATATACGAATGTACCAAAGCATGTCAAAATTTTTAAAAGCTTAAAAAATTGTATTGAGCGTGTCAAGAGAATTTCAGTGTCAGATACATGTCAGACATTGATACATTAACTCCATGAGATGTACTTTTTTTTAAATAATTACATAAGAATACAAAGCAAACAAAGAAAATGAGCAGAAATCAGGAGGGTCAAACAAGGAACTCTAAGTTATTATAATGAATTATTTGTTCCATGAAAGTGACAAGGTAATTGAAGGGAAAAAATAGGTGAATGATTGGAATTAAATGTATGCACAACTGAGGAGGGTAGCATTAAAAGCTAAAGACAATTCAGAACTTGTTAGTGTTTCAAATGTGGCAAGAGGACCATTTTCTTGCAATATGTAATTAACAGCACCAAATGCAATTTGTATACAGTAACTCAGCATATTTATTTATCGAAGCTCATGTTAGCAACTATATGGAACAAATGAGAAAACATAAGTATTGAATCCATCTGGAATATGAGCTCAATTGTAGAAGTCTTTAAAAGCAATTTACCAAACATTATTACATTAGTTTCGATTGGCCGGCCACAACCTTGACTCTCCTAGCCTTTGCAATGTAGAATTCAGTAATCATGTAGGGAATTCATTTTGTTCATCACTAAATTGATCTTAACCTACAGGTTCAGTTCCCTGATTTCTTGCAGCAAATCCTTCTCATCAATCAACGTTCAAGTGCTTTGTCCAACATCATCTTCTTGGATTATTCTGTTCAGTTCAACTTGTTTACATCCTCTATACAGAATTCTCATCAGCACCCAAATCACTTGCGTTCGAGATTCCAAATTCACATTCCACCTCCTTATCTTACCTTAATATGATGAGTTAGTTGAGTTGACAGTTCTTTCCAATAGTTCCCAAACAGCAACATCTATGCAGGTTGTCCTTGTATCATCTTTCCCACATTCAAAATTAATTTTAGCAACTTGTGTATGGCTTCCTAATTAAAACCAATTTGTCATTTAGCCTCTGCCACTCTTTGTTTTGGGTTATTTATCTGCTATAATTTTGTGTTTTCCTTGCTTCTGTTTTAACTTGAATCATGGCACTCATGAACATGAAGTATTTCTCCCATTAGATAGATGCATTGAGTTCATCTTTAGAGAATATAATGAAGCTCTTTGAGGGTTCTCTGCACAGTGGTGAGTTTCTAAATTGTAACCTAGTTGTCATTAAATCCAAGCCACAGAAACAACATCTCTACAATGCATTAGTATGGTTATATACATCCAACTCTCCATACCCCACCATGTGGAGGCCTCATGCAATGAACCACCCTACTATCAAGAAGTTCTTCAGAGTTGTAAAATTGAATATTAGCTATTCTTTTTTGAGTTTCTTATACAATCCCTTCTTCAAGTGAGCCATCTTTCTCCGTCCATTTTCAGTAGCTCCACATTTTTCAGTCAGACCCAAAAGAAATTGGGTCTCATTGTAAATTTGATGAAACAAAACCTCTGTTTGGGATTTTAGGATTGAGTTCAGACTATTCCATGAACAAGTCTATGAGAATGCATCTAGAATTGATTTTTTTATTATAAACCCTAAAAAAAGAGGAAAAAATGATGGAAAAGGTAGATTTTCTACATAGATTAAAATGTTGGTACCAGTATCGTATCAGTAATTATTGCAACGTTATTGGACCACAGATATCGGCAATAATATTGGATGATATTTTGACCCATGATTTTTTTAGGAAAAACTTCTTGAATCACAAAGGAATCAAATCTACGATAAGAATTGCATCACAAAATTCTAAAAGAACAGAATAATTGATGGATTTTCATCTCTTAAAACGGCATATTTATAATGGAGTACTATCTTCTTTATAAAGTTGTTGAAACTCTTTATTTCCAATGAATTACAATTAGTATCACTTTATTGGGATAGTTGGACCTGAAAACAATTCCCGTATCAAGCACCAAGGAAGTAGAAAAAAGATTCATCCCATCCATGACGTGAATCTAAGGAAAAAAAAGGAAGTTGATGCACAAGGCTCCCATATAATGGAGTCTAAAAATTATCATATGTATGTAACCTTATCCCCATAAAGTTACAATGCAAAGAAGTTATTTTCACTGTTTAAACCCATAACCTCTGGATCATAATGAAGCAACATTACCACTGTGTCATAATTCACTATCTAAAAGGGTGGCCTAATGTGCAAGACTTAATGAGCATGAATACAACAAATTACCAAAAAACCCCATAAATGTAAAGAACATAAATACCAAAGGAAAAACAAATAAGCAATTTAATAACACCAAAAGCAATCTAGACAACACCGCAACTAGGCTTAACACAATCATCAAAACCAATTCAGGTTGGCCTTGAATAACATGAATTCCTATCTGTAGATAGTAGCAACTATAAACTAAACGCAATTTTTCATCAACTGATGTAGTAATCTTTGCATCAACATTTCTTTAATCCAGGGATGCAGCTTGGAAGAAGAATCTCACGTTTAGAAAAGAGAGGTTTCATTCTTTCTATTTGTCATGCACTTTGAAAAATTAAGCAAGAATATGTGAACCATCTTTTCCTGTAATGACAGTCCCAAGACTAGGTATCAGCCTGAAGATTGATGGATGTGCCTCAAAGAGAAGAAGAGCTAGTATTAGCTAATACAGTGCGTAGCCTATGGCTATGAATGCTTTAGCCCAGTTAGGTACTGCAACAAACTTAAATTTTGATTACATTAGGGACAAATGGAAGACAACTATGGAACCAAACCACAACTTCAGCAGCTGGCCAATTTGCAACTTCTGATGAGCATGGACATTTTGCTGATTACAAAGCCATAGAAAGGAACATAATATAGTTTAAGGGTTCTCTGCTCTTTTCCTTTTGTTTTCTTTCTGTTGAGCGGAGCATAGATCTCTAACGCATTAATAGATAGTCAATCTGGTGTTGTTAGCTATAGATTGGTTTAATTATTTTGATGATAACAAATATATTTACAATAGATTATAATTCTAATTGATCAAATATATTCGAATTGAAAACTTATAAAATTCTATGAAAAATAATTTCTTTGTGCCAGTGCACACTATGGATATGAATTTGAGATTTGTACATATTATGAAATCAATTTAAAATTTAAGTTTTTCTAGTGATGTTAAAATCTGAAATTTTTTTTTTTAGAACCTAGACATCAGGAGCTTTACGTGGTTATATTATATGAAAATTTTATATTTATATTTAGGGAATAATAATTTTTTTAAAGTTAGACAATTTGGGAATATAGATTCTAGAAATTCAAACTAACTGTGCTGTAATATTTTATACATATCTCAATATAATAAATTGATTTGAATTTGGTTTAGATTTCACATTAAAGTAAACAGAATAGATTTTTTAGAAATGTATGGTTTATATTTTTTGGACATACCAACTATTTGATACGAATTTTTTCAACATAGCAAACAAGTTCTGTTACAGTGCTAAATACTCGACTGATATATATCTAGTATTTAAATTTTATTGCTCAAATGACAATATATCCAAAGTTGATTTTTGGCCCCATCTAGACATAATGATGATTCTTCAACATTCTTTACAGATTTTTTGAAGTTCGAGAACGTCTACTTTTAGAATTTTTAATGTAATGGGTTAATGCAGAGTTGCCTCTTTGTACCCAAGAGTTCCTTGCTCTAATCTTTTATATAAGCTCTATTCTTCACACATGAAGACAACTTGCTTTCACTTAAGAAAAATCAAAGCAAATTAGTAAGAAATATTGATCTTCTCTTGAATACAAAATTTTCATATCTTTGTTGAGATAAATTTATACTTCACTTGCTTACATTTTCTTTGACAGAAAATTTTTGTAATCAAATTCTTGTAAAAGTGAAAAAGTAAATATATCATTCTTGAAAGAAATCTCCAAGGTTGAAGATTCAAATTGCATTGTATGGTTTAATCTCCACCCAAAAGAAGAAGATCAGTTTAATGGATTCGAAATCTCAAGTGTAGCTTGAAAACTTGATGTAAGCGTGGTTGAACTAGTATAAAATACAATCTTAAATCTCTCTTTCTCTATTTTGTTTAATTTTGCATACATAAGATTTGAACGAAACAAAATTACTAAAAATTGGAAACAACCTAATTCAACCCCCTCTTAGGTTGATATTGAGACAACAGGTGCAGCTTGTTGAGTCCAGGCTATAGCAACATAGCTAGATTAATTTGTTTCTCCTCCGAGGTCAATGCCTACCTATACACCCTGAGGCACGGCCTCAGAGCAAAAGGCATAATCCTTTATTTATTTTGCAGCATAGAAATATGATCATGGTCATGCCTCTAATGCATGAATGGAAGCTAGTAGATGATGGAGGCCCAACAAAGGGAAGCAGTAATTGCTACATTTACAAACACTACTTCCTACAATTGGAAAATAAGGTGTCCACCTCTGAAAAAGAGAGCTGACGGGACTGCACGTTGCGGAGAAACATCAGGTGGGGAGAGAGAGAGAGAGAAGTGCCTACTGCTCTATTCCTCTCCATTTCCATTACCATGCATAAGTTGGGAGGTGGGCTTTCCAGTACCGGAATTAGGTTAGTTTTCCTTGTAAATGACTTCCAGCAAGTAAAAGTTGGAAATGAGGAAGCGACCAAACAATAAAAGGGATAATGACAATTCTCTAGTACCGGAACACAAATCTCAGCTGAACATCACTCGTGCAAAAACTCATAGATTGTATACGTAATGACACCACTGATTTACTGCTTGATTTGCGTATTAGTTTCCCATAATGATGAGCGAAAAATTCTGAAATGGAGTGACCGCAGACAAAAACACCTTCAGTTCCTTATTTTTTTTATTGTTCATTTTTATTTGGGAGGGGGTAATACTTAAACTTAGCATGGAGAAATGTCAGTCAGATTACAGTTGCAGAGGGAGATCTACTTCTCATACCTCGCAAACTACTGGCGAAGAAGAAGAATGACGAAACCAATCGACTCTCCCGGGTCTTGTGTAAAAGGATATTGTGATTTTAGATTGTCCTTCTCACTTGGAGTCTAGCTATGTCATTCTGATGTTGGACGAAGAGGAAGAATGTTTCAGAAGCTGTCGCCACTGCGAAGTTAAGAGCTTCCATTTGCTTCCGAAGAGCGCTGCGGGTTCTCCGACATTCCCCCTGCTTTGCTACCAATGGTTGTTTCTGAAGAAAAGTGGCAGCCGCATGAAGACGTGGGGAATGCGCCATTGCTTGTATTCGTCTAGGGTGAATCTCCCGGGGTTTAGGTCATGGCAGTATTTGTGCAAAAAGCTTGGGGGTCGATTGGGAAATCCACCGCTGTTTGAACCTTAAACTCAAGCGGGGCATTTTTGCACTATAGATTTGTTTCCCCATGAAAAATGTGTTATGGGGCTCTTCGGTTCATTATGTCTTTAAGCCATGAAGTCTCAATTCTGAAGATTTTGTTAGGTATTATTTATTTACTTATATATCTTTTTATATTGAAATTATTATTTTTAGTGTTGAGAGAAAAAATAAAAATATAAAATAATTTAAAAAGCCCTAGAGAGAGAAGCCCCCGCTTCTCTCTTCTTCGTGTCCTCGAGTTGCGCCGTTCTTGCTTGGTTTTGTCATCCCTCCTCTTGCCGGTGCCCATGGCGCTGGTCCACAGCCGCTCCTCCCCTTCTCCCCCAAAAGATTGTCCCCCCTCTCCCAAACCTCTCCCAGCTACTGTCCAAATCCCTCCCTCCTCTCGGCCCACTTCGCCTCCTCTTTGTAAAACTTCACCTTCTTCACATGTTCTTGGATGCGGAGGTTTTTCCTCTTCATCTCCCTCCTCCCCCCTCTGCCCACTCCTTGTTGTCCCCAATCTGGGAGATTTATATGCATCGCCTTCTCCGCCATCCTTCATATCTGATTATACGCGTTCAAAGTTCCAAGCAGAGCTTCCTCACTCGATTCAGAGTGCTGGGAGTCTGGTTTCTGAGGGCCTAGGATGTGGTCTGGCCAGTTTGGGATTATTTCTTGTGGGCTCTCTCCAAGATATCCCAGATCCCTCCGTTGCAGGTGTATTGGCGGTGACTCCTCGCAACTCCTCCCCCCCTCTGCTCCCTCCTCAGAAGTGGGTCCTATCCCTGCTGAGGCTGCTCCTCCCCCAGCGGACTCATTCTCGCCTTCAGGCACTAGGTCTCTGCTGGGTCAGCCACCTCTAGATGTCCCCTCGAAGCTCCATGCTCCGTCATCGCCTTCGTGGGCTGCAATCGTTAGAAAAGACGCTAACCCAGAAGGTACTCAACTTCAATACTTTCCTCCCCTACCGCAACGGGTTCTGATGTGGAGATTTTTCCCCCTGCTGAGGTTATTCAACAGGGTGAAACCTCGTGGAAAGATACGCTAGTGGGTTATTTCTATGATTCCCCACTTAATTTCTATGTAGTAAATCACATTGCCCGAAAAATTTGGTCTGAATTCGGGATCACCCATGTTGTTGAAATGGATTTTGGTTTCTTCCTTTTTCGGTTTGCAAATGAGTCCCGGATGTTAGACTGTTTGAACCATGGCCCCTAGACCTTCGCTAGTCGACCTTTCTTCCTCAAGAAATGGTCACCGAATCAGGTCCTATCCAAAGAGGACCACCGCACGTTCCCTATCTGGATTCATCGGTAAGGAGTGCCGATTCAATTTTGGACTCCCTGGGGCTTAGCTGGATAGTCAGCGCCATTAGGAAGCCTCTCCACATGGACCAGGCAACTTCCAAAAGGGAACGTTTGCAGGTTGCCCGTATCTGTGTCGAAGTTTCAGCCTCAGCCCATCTTCCCGTCAATATTAAGGTCAATCTTAGCGATAAGATTGGTGCCTCTTTGGGTGTAGTCGTGGCTGTGGAAAACCCCTGGAAGCCTGGGCAGGATGTTCCAGTCTCGCGTCCAAATCGCAGCACCTCCCTGAAAAAATCGCCCCGCAAGCCCAAAGATCCTGGGCGTGCTCCGCCTTCCACTCCTACGGACAAAGCCAGGACTAGTTTAAGGATTAAGACCATTGCTGGCCCCAAAGTGGCTGAAGGTACGATGGCTGGTTCTATACCAGCCTCAAACTCCTTTGAAATATTGCAAAGCCCTGAGGATTCCATCCTCCCGGAGTGCCAAGCTGAGGCATTGGAGCTTGATG
>JAOVVI020002467.1:0-21035 GCA_028571085.2 Nepenthes alata | reverse complement strand
CTAAAATACATTTTCTTATGACTTCTCTCTCATACCATTTTTAAAGAACTTAGACCAAGTAGGTCAAATTAATAAATAATTAATTTTTGATTGAAAGATTGATAAATCCCAAGTTGGTAAAAAAGTTCATCATTAAATAATAAAAAATATAAAATGTCTCAAAACTCATTATAGGGCCTCATCGGATAACTATTTGAACAATACAAAATATGACCTAGTCCAAACAGTTATAAGGGAGATAATCAAATATATCTAGCAACAACTCATCCACATAATATAAAAAATTCATAAATTCTTAATTTGTCGACCAAAGGCCTACACGGCCAAATCTAATATCCAAAGATATAACCTATAATAAACCCAATTCAAAAGGAACAACATAAGGTCGATATCATTCATCTAAACAAATGTAATATTCACCAGAGTATAAGATATCGCGTTAGATCTTGTCCAACTTCAAAAAGGATATCCAAGCTCTCTACTTTAAAGGGATAAATTAAAAAAATATGAGTTTAAAACTCAATAAGTCTCATATATATAAACAGATGTATCCAATCAATCAGAGGATTGATCCAAAATATATTTTCAAAAGGCATGATAACATATATAAATTTGAAACCAATATCTGAGGTCAAATCATTAAATCAGAATCAACATTCAATATCAACACTAATGGTAGTCTCATACTCAAATTGTATATCAAATCAAAATAGATATCCAATCAGAAAATGGTCATCTTGGAATGTATATATATATATATATATATACAAAATAGAAGTGATCTGAAAATGAGAATCAGATAATCAGATGTCCAGTCAAGCAAATGTACACTCAAAACATGATCTGAAATAAAATAAGATAGCCAAAGAATCAGATCAGATAGCCAGATTCTCCAATCACAAGTGTAGATAACAGAAGCTGAATCAATACCATAAATAGATAAGCCAAAGTCAGTTTGATTCTTATTCCAATCAAAAACTTTTTTTCTTAAAAGGAATTAATCCTTTACCTCTCAATGACAAATTTGAGAAAAATTATACAGTCTCGTAATTTGTATCCAAGAGTCAATTAGAAATTTAAAATCTTGATTATAAAATTAAGAAACATAATTTTGTGAATTGGATCACAATACTTCACTTCCAATTCAATGAGTATGAGTAAAGGATCTATGGAAGAAGATAGAAAGGTATATTTTGAATTGTAACTAAATCTTTAATTATTTGTTTGGTTTGTAGAGAGAAAATTGAAGCAAATTAGTTGACTAAAGGATACAGTTAGTCTACTAGAATCAAAACATGTAATCAAAATTAAATATACGAGACAAACCAAAACTAATATGTTAGCAAAAATCGATGAATCCCAAAATTAAAATCTGAATACAAATTTATATAGAAATATAAATTATGCACTAAATTTGAATTATGATTATTTAAAGACTAACTTGAGAAAATGGTTACTCCTAATTCGATAATTTTAGGGCACATCAAATGCACGTAAGGTTAATATGCTAGGCCATCTATGTAATCTATCCGTCATAGATAAGATTGCTCACTATATTTTATTACCCATTAATTTGGGTATAATTTTTAAAATTGTCAGACAAATTAGGATGTCTGAATATATTAAATTTTATTTTAAATACCAGATAGAAAGATGAGCTACAACAAAACTGTCTTTCCTGCTGGCAAAAAAAAATTTTAGATAACAGATATCCACATAATATAAAAAATAATAAATTCTTAATTTATCGACCAAAAGCCTATACTCGGCCAAATCCAATAACCAAAGATACAACCTATAATAGACCCCAATCCAAAAAGAACAAAATATGGTCAATATCATTCATCTAAACAAATGTAATACTCAATAGAGTATACGATATTGCGTCAAATCTTGTCCAACTCCTCGACGGATATCCAAACCTTCTACTTTAAATGGATAAAATAGGAAAATATAAATCTAAAACTCAACAAGTATCATATATATAAACAAATGTATCCAATAAATCAAAGGAAAGATTCAAAACACATTTTCAAAAAGCATATATAACATATACAAATTCAAAACCAATATTAGAGGTCAAGTCATTAAATCGGAATCAAATCCTAATATCAAAACCAATGGTAATATCATACTTAAATTGTATATCAAATCAAAATAGATATCCAATTCGTAAATGGTCCTCTTGGAATGTATATATATATACATATATATATACAAAATAGAAGTGATCTGAAAGTTAGAATCAAATAATCATATGTCCAGTGAAGTAGATATATAGTCAAAATATAATCTAAAATAAAATAAGATAGCCAAAAAATAGATCAGATAGCCAGATGCTCCAATCACGAGGGTAGATAATAGAAGCTAAATCAATACCGTAAATAGATAATCCAAAGTCCAAATCAAAACATATAATAAAAAATAAATGAACGAGACATACCAAAACCAATATGTTAGCAAAAATCGATGAATCCCAAAACTAAAATTCGAATACAAACCTATATAGAAATACAAAGTATGTACTAAATTTGAGTTACGATTATTTAAAGACTAATTTGAGAAAATGGTTACTCCTAATCTAGTAACTTTAGGCCAGATCTAATGCAGGTAATGCCAGCATATTAGGCCATCTATGTACTGTCTCCAATAGGTAAGATTGCTCACTATATTCTGTTACTTATGGTTTTGATTGTAATTTCTCAAATTGTCAGATATATTAGGACATCCGAATAGATTAAATTCTATTTTAAATACCATATAAAGGGATGGGTCACTACAAAGGAGTATTTCCTACTGGCTAAAAATTTTTTTAGTTAATATATATTTTCCTGTCGGGAGTTGGCTAGATAACAAATAATAGATAGTAGTGGCCACACTCACCGGATACATGCATGTAAAAATACATTGCCTCATGCAAGTTTTACTTATTGTCATACATATAAACTGATATAAAAATATATAATATTTGATATTTTTAGACTTTTATAAAATTATAAACAAAAATGCCCAAATCGATAGGTAAATCATATATTCATGTCCAAGATAAACAGATCGAGTGTATAAAAATAATATATACATGTTAATAAAATTTTTAAATAGTAGTCAAAATATATCAAATATTAAATTAAACTAAAGATAGAGATTTTAGATATTAGTCTCGACCTTATACCAAATAGAGGCAAAAGAATACTCCGAAATATCCAAACGGCTCCTTCCACGCCTCTCTCTCTCTCCTCCCTTCCCTCTGATTCGGCCTCTCGCTCTCTCTTCTTCCTCCCATCACCCCTGCTCCCTTCCACCTTCTCTCACCCTCCGTCCTTAGCCATGTGCACTTCCCGTGACTTTGCCTCCCTTCCTCCTTTCTCTCCCTTTCTCCTCTCTCTCTGGCCACACACTCATCCCACATCGTGCCTCTGCCTTCTCCTCCTTGCCATGTGCCTCTCCTCTCCTCTCGTGCCACTGCTTCCCCTTCTTCTCCTTTCTCTCTCCTCCTCCTCTCTCCCTCTATCATTACTTCTCCTTTGCACGCCTCTTCTCTCTCTCTTTTATTTTCCTTCCGTTTTCCTCCCCTTGCTTCCACTTTGCCGCACCGCCTTCCCCTTTCCCCCTTTTTTTTCTTTTCTTTCTTTTTTTCTTTCCCTTTTTTTCCCTTCTTCTTATTTATATCTCCTTTATTTTTTTTTCCTTTTTTTCAATCAGCATTTGAGTGCCAACACTACTACACCTCGAGCGATAACTGACCAATCCAAATATCTTTTAAAATTTTATAATATTTAATTAATTTTTATCATATTTAAATTACCTCAAATCATAATTAATATTAAAATAATTTAAATAAAAATATAGGATGTTACAATCCAACCAAGCTAATATTATCTAGTCTCCAAATAATAATAAAACCTATTCGAAATCCAATTAAACCTACAAGGAAAAGCGTTTATCGAAATCCAAACTGTCACAATGTCGAGCTTGAGCAAATCTGATCAATACAATAATCGTAGATACAAATATAAACTGTCATAATTGAATATATAATTAACTCAAAATGTAAATTTTCAAAATAAATAAAATATAGTTTTGAATATAAAATTCAAATATAAATATAACTAAACTAAGTTTGTATGCCATTCTTACTCTATATCCTATAAATCTTCAAAACCTTTAACGTGGAAGGGGGTAGGAATATTTATAAACTATGTGCCAAAAGCCTATCAAATATACATATATGATGACAAATACATGTCTACAAACAGAATGAAGGAACATAATATATATATATATAAGATCCAACATATTTCAAATGTCCAAATGTGTCAAATATTAAAATATATCTAATATCTAATTAACAAATGTCTAAATATAATTCGCATACAAAATTCATAATCTATATATGAATACTAAATAGTTTAAATTATGAAATTATCCAAAAATTTAAGTATCATAAATCAAAATTTTAAAAGTTTAAAAGCTAAATCCAAAATCGGATAAGACTAAATATTGATCATAGTCCATAAATCTCAAAAATCAAATATTTCAAATATCAAATTATGTGCAAATAAAATCTCAAAAATCCAAAAGTATGTTAAAATGGAAAACTAATGGCCAAAAGATTGACTCTAAAGAATGATTATATATTTTTTTTGCAATCTTAAACCAAAACAATACTATTTAGTCACATAGATATGCCCACTACATATTACTTCCTATTGACAGGATCAAATGTTGCTTTCTTATAATGGCCTTGAACCAAAATAGATCCTAAAAATAATCCTAAATAAATAAAATTCATAAAAATTTAAATTCTAAAATAAATAAAATAATAATTAAAATAAACCCCAAAATTCTGATGTGACATGACATAATATCAATAAAATCAAAAATGACAATAATAACAATATTAATGGTTACAAGATCTCCCAAACTACTCATCTGGACAGAAAATTAGATATGACCTGCTCCACAATATTATAAGAAAAGGCAACAAACTAACAATATGATCATACCATAAATTTGATACTACTCAACAACATCCATTGTCAAATAATAAAATGACCCAACTAATCTCGTACAGAACCATAAGCCAACATTTGACCGTCTCTCAACACCTAAAATACAACTGATATAATTACAATCCGAACAACAATCTAATGCTCACCAAAAGTAGATGAAACTTCTATCAAATTCGCATGCAAACTCCCTACAACGTATCCAAAGCCGACTAATCGAAAAAAATAAAATAATAAAAATATAAGCCAAAAGTTTAACAAGTATCAGTATATAATATAACGAATAAAAATATCCAAAATCATGATGAGAGTCAATAAATTTAGACAAAACGTATAAAACTATACCCAAAAGTCCATCAACGAAAGTCTGAATGTGGTCTCATACTCAAAAACATAATACAAAGCGAAAGTCATATGTTTCAACTGTACGAGACCAACTGAATCCCAAATCAATGTAAGATAAAACATATCAATAATCTAAAACATGTATAAATCAGAGAATCAGATATCGAAAGAATAATTTAAAAAAGAGTTACACATATTCTCGATAATTTAAATATATATCATTACTATTTAGACTCATAGGTAGGTTAACTACATATTATCTCCTATAAACGGGAACAAACGCTACTTTTTTGTCACCCATGGATGATTACTACAGTTCTTAGGCCTATCTGATATATTAGTTCTATTCAATTTCTTACAATAATTCTGATAAAAGTACAGCCAGGGAGGGTCTCTATATCATATATCACAATTTTTTATAATAAGTAAAAAAGTACGAAGCTTCCGCTCGAGAAGATTAAATCATTAATATTTTTCCATGAAAAGGGTTACATATCGAATTATATAACGAAGATAGAGTTTGACCCAAAGTACAATGCATGGATACCACATGCACAGCCCATAAGTAAGTTTTCATGACTTTTTCTTTATAAATATACTTATATATGAGTATAATACCTCAAAATATTCACCATATTTTATAAACAAGTAAAAGCCTCTAAAATTAGCAAAACTAAAACAAAACCTCAAATCCTCTAGCAAATCTACATGCATACATGAGTAGAATAAATGGATAAAAGTAAAAAGACATGCATGAATACAAAAATTACCAAATGTAAGTAAAAATAACCAAAAAATAAAAATAGAGAAAGAATCATGTGTAAGGATACTTGCCTCAATATCTAATTAAACAGATCTAACAAAATAATATTTCGAAATCACCTTGCTCCTTTTATCTCTTCCTTATCCTTCTTTTTCTATCTCCTTCTATTCTTTCCCGTGTCGAATGACCAAACAGTGTGTGTAAGGCCTTATATAGTCGAATCGACACACGAGCGCCACTTAGGTGTGCATCAAATGCCGTGCTAATCCCATGCTTGCACAAGAGCTCCCTCGGGTGCCCCTTGAACGCGTCTCTCCGAATCTCACACATGAGTGCCACCTCAGGTGCTCTCCAATTTGGAATCCACGCTCAAGCGCGTGTTCAGCATGCCTCAGGCACCAATCTGCTTTCTTGCATCGAATATCCTTTAAATTCACATTATACAATTATTTTTATTATATCCAACTTAACCTAAAATAAATTGATAATACCGATTAAATCAAATGGAAATCATGTATTACAACTCTCCCGTTCTTATAAAAATTTTGTTCTCAAAATTTACATATCTCAAAACTCAAATAGGTAGGGACATTTCTCCCAAACTTCATCCTCATGCTCCCATGTCTCTTCCTCAATCGAATGGTTCCTCCAAATCACTTTAACTAATGGAATCATCTTAGTCCTCAACTCTTAATCGTTTCTATCCAAGATTTGAACCAGAACCTCAACATACGTTAAATTCACATCAATCTACAACGGTTCATATTCAATCACATGTGAAGAATCATACATGTATTTTCTTAAAATGGAAACATTAAAAACATCATGACAATTGGTCAAACTCAGAGGCAAAGTCAACCTATAGGCCACTCCTTCAACTCGCTGTAAAATCTCGAATGGCCAAATGAATCTCGACTTCATCAATCTACAATGATTCATATTCAATCACATGTGAAGAATCATACATGTACTTCCTTAATATGGAAACATTGAAGACATCATGGCAACCTGTCAAACTTTGAGGCAAAGCAACCTATAAGCCACTCCTCTTACTCATTGTAAAATCTCAAAAGGCTAAATAAATCTCAGCTTCAATTTTCCCTTCACTCTGAACCTCAAGATTCCCTTCCTAGGAGATACTTTTAAAAATATATGATTACCCACATCAAACCTCAAATCAGATCTTCTTCTATCAGTGAAACTCTTTTGACTGCTTTAAGCAATAATCAATCGATCTCGAATAATTTTAATCTTACAGGAAGTATCCTAAATTTTAAGGCTCAAAAGTTTACGATTAACAATTTCTTCCCAATTAATAGGAGGCTTACATCTTCGTCCTTATAAATCCTCGAAAGGGGCTATCACGATACTCGACTGATAACTATTGTTGTATGTAAACTCTATCAACGGTAAATAATTGTTCTAATTTTCTTTCATCTGCAATACAGATACTCTAACATATCTTCCAAAATTTGAATAGTCCTCTCCGATTGACCATCTGTCTATGGGTGAAACATCGTAGTAAACTTTAACTTGCTACCCAACTCCTTTTGTAAACTTTCTCAAAATTTAGACACAAATTTGTCACGATTAGAAATTATTGCAGTTGGAATAGCATACAATCTTAGAACCATATTAATGTACAGACATGCCAACTTATCCTTTGAGAACGTCATCCTGACCGACAAAAAGTGAGACGACTTTGTCAGCTTATCCACAATCACCCAAATGGCATCCAAATTCTTTACCATCCTAGGCAATCTTGAAAACAAAATCTATTGTTATATACTCCTATTTCTAACTAAAAATTGGTGAATGGTGTAAAAATTTTAGACGCTTCCTATGCTCAGTTTTGACTTGTTGGTATATAATGTACCTGGCCGCATATGCCACAATCTCCGACCTCATATTTTACCTCCATAATTTCTTCTTTATATCTTGGTATATCTTATTCACTCTTGGATAAATTGTGTACTTGGATGTATAAGCCTTATTCAAAATTTCTTGCTTTAATTTTGCAATATTTAATACACAAATCCTATCCCAAAAGTGAAGAATTCCATCTGTTCGAATATTGAAATTTGCTAGTGACTCATTTTCTAAATATATGCCAATTTCCATCAAATACAGGTCACTCATTTAAGTTACCTTAATCTTTTTTGTAATCACAAGCTGCACTTGAAATATGATAAAATTATTCTCGACCTTTGGAAGTGTAATCAAATACTACAACTTTTCATCTCATCCAACATCTCCAATTCCTTAATAATCAAATGGGCTATCATACTCGAAGATTTTCAGCTTAAAGTATCGACAATCATATTCGTCTTCTCTAATTGGTATTGGATTTTGCAATCAATATTTCAATAGGTCCATCCATCTATATTGCCACATATTAAGTTCCTTTTACAAAAGTAAGTGCTTCGAACTTTTATGACCAAAATATACTATACATTTTTTCATACAAACAATGCCTCCACATTTTCAGAGCAAAAATCACAACTGTCAATTTCAAATCGTAGGTGGGATAATTTTCTTCATAAATCTTCAGCTACCTTGACCTATAGGCAACCACTCGGCCACATTGTATTAACACACAACCCAAATTCATCTAAAATCAATAATATCAATGCTGAAGTTGACCTATTCTTCAATTCTTGAAAGCTCCTCTCACAATCTTCATCCCAAAGATTGTTCACTTCTAAGTCAACCGTATCAATGGCATCATAATCCTTGAGAAATCTTCAATGAACCGTCTATAATAATTTGCTAGACCTAAGAAACTCCATACCTCTGTAATATTGGTTGGTTTATCCCAAGTAGCCACAGATTTAACCTTTTTTGGGTCCACTAATATGCCACCCTTAGAAACTAGGTGCCCCAAAAATGACAGTTCTTCTAACCGAAATTCACATTTTTTAACTTAACAAACAACTGTCTTTTCCTTAAAATTTGTAGCACAATCCTTAGAAAAGATTCATGCTCCTCAAAACTCTTCGAATAAATCAGAATATTATCAATAAAAATGACTACAAATTGGTCCAGATAAGGCTAAAAAACCTAATTCATGAGGTCAATGAAAGATGACACTGTATTCATCAATTCAAAAGATATCACCAAAAATTTATAGTGGTCGTACCTTATTCTGAAGGCCGTCTTGGGTATGTCCTCACACTTGTGACTCAATTGAGAGTACCCCGAATGCATATCAATCTTAGAAAAAACTTGAGTTCTTTGCAATTAATTGAATAAACCATCTATTCTCAAGGGAGGATACTTATTATTGATTATAATCTTTTTCAACTCTCGATAATCCACATGTAGCCACATCAATCCATCCTGCTACATCACAAAGAGCACTGGTGTATTCCAATGCGATACACTCAATCGAATAAATTCTTTTTTTAACAAATCTTGTAATTGCTACTTCAATTCCTTCAATTCAAATAAAGCCATTCTATAAAGAATCCTTGAAATTAGTGCAGATCTCGATATAACATCAATAGCAAATTTAATTTCTTGATTAGGAGGTAAAGTAAGCAAATTCGTCAAAAAGACATCTTCAAATTCACATATTATCAAAATTTTCTCAATGGACACATTATGACTCCCAGATATGGTCACATATGTCAAATAAACTTGACATCCTCTATCAAGTGGCTCGCATGCAAGGCTAAGACCGGTCCAGTCATCGCCATTTTGACTCTTTCTTGGAATTTAAAACATTCATATCCTGGAATACAAAACAAAATAGACTTGTTGAAACAATTTACACTAGATTGATAACATGCTAATTAGTCCATTCCCAAAATGGCATCGAAATCAAGCATATGCAACAAGATCAAATCTACTAATAATTCATATCTGTTGACCCAAATCGTACATTACGAATACTTAATTTCGGCCAACAAAGATTTACCACCAATGCACATGCTAAAATTTGAGAGGCACATGCAATTTATGAATAAAGTTTGCGGCCATAAAAGAACGTGTGGACCCGAGATCAATCAAAACGTGTGCCATAGAATTAAAACATTACATATTACTTTCAACCACTGAAGGATCCACCCTTGCACCCCTTTCCATTGCCACATAGGCCCTTCCAGGTGCAGCAATCTTCCTCTCTAGATGCCTTGGAGAGGCTGGATAATCCTCCACCATATGGCCAAATTGGCCACAATTGAAACATCCTCTACTTTGACAGTAACAGATCCTCTCGATGTGATTTCTACCACAAAATTCACACACCATCCTCATATATTGGATTTTCCTTGTTGAAGACTTCACCTCAATTGACTTTCTCTTATCATAAGCCTCAGATTTTGAGTGAGAGCTTCCGGCCCTTAAACTTCGGCCTATACCTTCCGATCTCCTTTCAAAATATTTCTCCCTCAGTTGCTCTTGCTCAATAAGAAGGGACTGATCAAGTACTTTATTATATGTTTGTAGAAAGAGAGGCACTAATTGATTTCTGATCAAATCCTGAAGCCCTTGCAAAAATTTTTTGAGCTCTTCAGGCCAGTCCACCACCACATGGAAAACAAAATAGGACAACTTAAAAAATTTCATGTCATACTCCGCTACTGTCTTTGTTTTTCCTTACTTTAAGAAGCTAAACCCATATTGAAGTTGCCTTGATTCATAAGCAACTACTCAACCAGGTTGGAACAAAACAAAATCCAAACCCTTCCTTGAAGCATAACAATATACCACAAAATCTCTTGATTCATATAGAATTGGCAATATTTGTGCGGAGGTTAATTTATCCTTTAACTCTTAAAAACTCTTCTCACAATTTCCATTTAAAAGAAAATTCATTTATATTTGAGTCTGATGTATCAATGGCACTGCAATCTTTAAAAAATTCTCAACAAATTATCTTTAATAACTAGTCAAGTCTAAGAAATTTCATACTTTTGTAACATTGGTCGGTTGTTCCCAATCAACCACAACTTCAATCCATTTTGGATCCACTCTGATACGCCTCCTTTTGAAATAATGTTCCTCAAAAATGATATTTTTTTATCCAAAACTCACATTTCTGTAATTTTGCAAATAGTCCTCTTTTCCTCATGGTCTGTAGAGCAGTCCTCAAATAAAATTTGCGCTCTTTAAAATTATTTGAATAAATTAAGATATTGTCAATAAAAACCACCACATACTAATTCAAATAATGTTAAAAACTCAATTCATAAAATCCATAAAAGATGTTGGTGTATTTGCCAACATAAAAGTTATTACCAAAAAATCAAAGAAGTTGTACCTATTTTTGAATGCCTTTTTAGGTCATCCTCATGCTTGATTCTCAGCTAGTGATACCCTAAATGCAAATCTATCTTGAAGAAAAGTTAAGCTCGGTCACATCCCAAATCTTAATCCCATAATTAACAAATATCCAACTATTAATTAACTCATTGAGAATAACAAGGTTCATGCTTTACTCTTTGAAAATAAAAGGGTTCACATCTTAAAATTGTAAAATACACCATCTTATGAAAACAATCGACACTAGTATGATAACTCATTAACCAACCTATGCCTAATATTACATCAAAATCGTGCCTGCTTATTAATATTAAATTCACCATTAATTCCAACCCATTGACCCAAACAACACACTTAGGATATACAATATCTGTAACCAAAGACGATCCCATTGGTGTTGACACTACTAATACAAAATCCATGATCATTGGGGGTGATATCAAATAACGAATAAATTTTAGTGACACAAATGAGTGTGTAAACCCTGAATCTAAAAGTACATGTGTTGAAGTTCCAAAAATCGTAAGTTTACCTTCCATCTCCGTAGGTGACGCATCCGCATCTTAGGCCGTCACCAAAAAAATTGTGACGTCCCATATCCTTAATTCCATTATTAGCTATTATTAACATTATCTAATGTCATATATGAACTTAATCATACATAGGATCCATAAAATAGCCATACTAATAGTGGCTCCGATATCGTATTACAGGAATATGATATCAATTTTATTAAAAGAAGATGCCTACTAAAAATCAAAAATTTATTTTTATTTAACTTGCAGAAGCATACATTACTTGTCATAAGTTACGGAACCAATTCTAAGATCATCAAAACATCATGTCATAATATTGAAGTTTACAATATTACTAAGTATATCCTCATACTAAGTATAATAATTTACATATTTTTCAAAACATTACAAAATATAATTAAAATTAAAGCTTCCATCCTTACTCCTGCTCATCAAGTATCAACTCCAATGGTACATCTGAAGGGTAATAAAATAGTAAGAGAGTGAGCCAAATGCTCAATAAGGTATATAATATACAAAAATATACACACTTATACTAAAATTACATTATCATAAGGAATAAGAATCGGTATATGAAAATGCAATACATTTATCTTTCTTTACTTTATCCTTATACTGATTCTCATTTGAAACTTTCTTATCTTAAGGGATTAAGACTAGTAGGCCTTACTAACAAATGGAGTAAATAAATCAAAGAAAGGATTGTGTTAGTCTACATAATCTATGACCTAACCTCGTTTTACACTCTGAGGTGGGTGGCTTGTGATAGTCTATACAATTTAAGGCCTAATTTTCTTTTACATCCCGAGGTAGGTTGTACTACCTATAATCCTGGTAGACGGATCAAAAATCATCTCGTGGCACTTAACAATTCTTCAATTTTCTATTGTAATATCCTGAAACATGCCAAAAAATATTATTCTTTAAATAGATCTTTGGTCCAATTTTATATTTCTTTTCAAAAATTCTTATAAAAATTCTGCACTTATTATTCTTAGTTTTCTTCTCTTTAGAAGAAAGTAACTGAACTTTCTCATGCTTTTGTAGAGCTTCTATTAAACTTTCATGAATATCACTAAACATAACAAATAAATATTCAAATATAACAAAACATCAAGCCTTGCATATGTAGAAAATGCATGCTAAACTTTATAATTTCATACTTAATGCATTTTAGTCTATTTGGTTACCGATTTATTATCCGGTTCAGTAATTTGGCTTACATACTACCAATTTAGTATCAATATATGATATGGGGTCGGTTTGGGGTCGATCCAAGCTGGTTCAGTATTTTATTCATGAGTCAAGAAATTTTGACTTACATAAAGGGGTTCAGCTATAGTTTTAAGGCCCGGTTCGCTAGTTACTTTAGGCCCAATTTTTCAGATTATCATTCCAACATCCTCTCAATTTATTTAACTACCGGTTCAGCTAATTTAGATGCTGGGTTAGACCCGGTTCAGTGTTCATAAACTCAACAACGGTAGGGATGCTTATAACATAACCTGCCACTGTTTTGGGGAGCCGGTTCAGTGGCTATTCTAAATTTAATTTCACAAATTAATACATTAGCATTATCACGTGACACTTGGGCAAATTTGGCTGCCAATTTAGCCGATTTGAGGTCCGATTCAGGGCTGGTTTAGTGGCTGAAATTCATTACTTTCCGGGATGCAAATCAGCAAGATAATTGTTGTTTAGGGGTTCGATTCATATACCGATTCAAGGTAATTTTGACAGCTATTTTATAGGTTGATAGTTCAACCTTCGGACTTACTAACTTGGCCGGGTCTGCTATTAGTTCAACTGATTCATAGACGGTTCAGTTAATTTTCTTAGGCTACCAGATTCAGCATTTACAATGATGCTGAGGTCGATTTTGTTGCTGATCTGGGGTCTGATTCGCTGGTCAATCCAAATTTAATTTTACAGGTTAATATTTAAACATTTTTACATGACTCTTGGGCAAATTTGGCTACTAGTTCAGCTAATTTGGGATTCAATTTAGGGCCAATTTAAAGGCTGATTTTCAGTTTCATTCTGATACAATTCGGCAAGACATCTTGCTATTTAGGGGTCCGATTCAGTGATCGGGTTCAGGGTTCCTTTGGCTTCTGGTTTACATGTTTATGGCTTAATATTAGTACTTACTATTTTAGCTGGGTTGACTGCCGATTCAGCCCATTTGGGGTCCGATTCGGCCTATTTTTATAGGCTGCAATTTTTAGCATCAATAAGGATAATTTGACCGGTTTTGTAGGTAACTTAGGGATTGGTTTAAGGCCGGTTCTTGACCGATTCAATGGTCCAATTTTCAGCATAGACTATAACATCAACTTGTGATGTTTAGGCCGGTTCAAATGCTAAACAAATTAGCCAGTTCAAGGCTGAGTTCAGCAACTAAAGTTTTCAGCATCCGTATTTGATTCTGCAGCTGTTCCAGGGGACCGGCTCATCCTACTGTCAATTTTTATTTCCTATTCTACATAGTGATATGATAAAACAAAGAGAGTATTCAAGTGTTGGAACAATATTACTTCAAAAAAAAATAGCCAAATATTAGCAACAATTGAAGAAAAACATAAAGGTACACTTGCCAATAATATTCAACAACTCCTTCCTTTCCCTACTGCCCACGACTCTCAATTGGCCTTTCATTTCTTCCTTTTCTACTTGCCTAACATGCCTTGAATAGAATTTATAAGGGATGCTGAATCATCCCAGCTGAAAGGAGCTGCTGCCAGCACCGGTTGAAAGAGCTGATTCATCCCCTATTTATTTACTAGTTTGACTGCATGAGAAGTTTCCTAATGGTGTGATTTAATTGGTGGATAATTACCCGATGAGGATGCTGCTAAACTGCTGCTACCGTGGTGTGTGGGACTCACTCAAACTGCCGCCAGATTATCTTCGTTTTACTAAGCATATTATTGCCCCTCGCTGATGCAGCTGCTGCCCGTGGTTGAAGAAGAATATGTGAGCTGTTGTCTCATTAATTCAACATTATAGATAAGCTGCCCTTGCTGCCCAAGCCAAAGGAAGAACACATAAGCTGCTATTCCACCAAATTTAATAATATAAATATGCTGTCCGAGTAGAATTACTACTTGCCCGATTGTTTTCTTGTCAACCGAATTTAATTCGGTTATTAATCAGTTAAAATTTTAGCAATTGAGCTATCATTGGGCCATCCCAAGTTAATTCCATTACAAACTGGATTTAATAATTATCCAACGTTCCATCTCGAAATAAGTTTTTGGCTCCCGAGTTTTAGCATGAAAATTGGATCCTTACAAAAACTCTTCCTAAAGCACTTGACTTCCTCGTCGTCTGTCTCGAGGGATGAGAACAATCATTAATCATATGGTCGGACTAGCCACAATTAAAGCATACACCCAAGCTCTTGTAACACGGCCTCCCTCCATGAGATTTTTCACAATGTAGGGACACAAGCATTGCGTATTGAGACGCTAGATTTCAGCTCCATTCTTTCAATTATCCGCTGGCTTTGAACACTTATGAGATTCTCTTGACCCT
Organism: Nepenthes alata; assembly: GCA_028571085.2. Lineage (NCBI taxonomy): Eukaryota > Viridiplantae > Streptophyta > Magnoliopsida > Caryophyllales > Nepenthaceae > Nepenthes > Nepenthes alata. Next base: position 5,580 of record JAOVVI020002467.1, on the reverse strand, counting down.
AAACTTTGACCAAAACTTTGGCCTCCTCGGCATACAGTATTTTTCTCAAAAAACATTTCTCTTTCCAACTATTGTTCAAACAAGATAGCTCGATCCAATGCATCACTGTGAATCCTTAGCTTCAATATCACCAGCTGCTTCTAGATGGTGTCATTAAGACCTTGCAAAAATTTTCACACCTTTCTCACCTCATCATGGACCATGTGAAGGGTATAATAGGAAGCTCCGTGAACTTGGCATTATATTCTGTCATATTCTAATTTCCTTGTCGTAGACGTGCAAACTCATCTTCCTTCTGTTCCCTCAAGCTCATATGAAAATACTTGTCCATGAAAGCCTCCACAAACATGTCCCAATAAATCTCCTTATTCTCCAAGCCTATAACTTTCTTCTTTGTGGACCACCAATGGTCTGCCTTCGCCCTCTAACTTGTAGGAGGCAAACATCACCTTGTCCTCCTACATGACATCTGATCATAGCAAAAACTTTTTCAATCCGCCAAATCCAATTTCAACTTTCGTAGGGTTCAGGTCACCCATAAATTAAAGCACCCTTTCATTGGTGAAGCGATCCTACATCATTGTCCTTGGTTCCATCAGGGTTGGCTCCATGGTATGCTGTCCTCGAGTCATTAATTTCATCACATCCGCCATTCTTGTCATTATGGATAAGTACTCCTCTTAGTCATGGCGTAAATTGGGTCCAACGTTTCCTCCTTGTCTAGATGACATAATTCAATCCTACCATAAAATAATCAATCACCTTAGATCCTCAAACCAAATAAAACATTCTCCTTACGACTTCTCCAATACCACTTTAAACTATCACATCTCAAATCTCAATCCCATAATTAGCAAATATCCAATTATTAATTAACCAAATTACCATCTAAAAATATTTGGATGTGAACTTTATGTTAATACCTCAATCGACCAAAACAAAGAGAAATAAACCATACACAGGACTCAAATATGTGTCACGTCATTATGTAGCTTTGACACCAACCCAAACCATAATGTCAAACCTTATATAATGAGTTATATTTGTCATCAATTAGAGTACAACAATCTACAAAAATAAAATTCATAACTACTGCTGAAAACTAGATATCATAGCCATGTCTATTAACTAAAACCCGACATCTAATCGTCGAGCAACTGACATCCCATGACTACTGATCATAATCAATATAAACTACATCCACAAGATTACTTAATAAGCCAACATTCATCCCATAAATTTAGACTGTCAACTGGTTAATGTACAAACATACAAATACTAATCAATGATTGAGAATTAGAGTATAATATTAGCTGTTGTCTAGATCTATAAATTAACATCAGAAATCCACAATTTCTAAATCTAAATTATTTAAACAACTTCATCCATCACTGCTGATAATCTTACATGTATCTGGGCAGCTCATTTGAAAAGATTAGTAAAATAAAAGTAAAAAATAAGTAAAAAACTCAATAAGGCATATATTTAAACATAAGATCATATATAATTTGCATTTAAAACATATCGGAAGCAATCAAAAGGATAATTTATCATAATCTGATGTAATGACAGGAGATTCCATAATACTTTTGCAGGAGATTCATATTAATATTTTCTAGAATTCTTTATCACATCCTTATCCAATTCTTATCATCAAAACATACTGAAATTTGATTTTCTTATGGACCAAAAGCCAATAAGTTTACTAAGTAAATGAGCGGATAATTAAAATTCGGGTTATATTTATTTTACACAGTCAAAAGTTGTACACTACTATTCAAAATCCGTACGTAGATTGTCATACATATAGCCCTATAAATGAGGCCGAACGTCATTTCTCACTAGTACATGATAAGTTTAAATATCAATTGACCATTATAATATATTGAGGCATTGCCATAATATACTATATACTAAATAATAATCATGATCCAATACATATTTTTAGGAATATTCTGTACTTTTTTCATAATTTTTAATTTTTATCCTAAAAAATAGCTTATAATTTTTTAATATAATTGTAAAATTTTTTATATAATTCTGTAAATTCTTAATATGAAATACTGAATTTTAATTTTTTTAATTATGCAGAACCATTCTCAATCAATTAATGCAACAAAATTCAGTAAGTTTAGTATAGAAATTAACAGCTGCATAAAGTTTATAACAATTCATTTTATCAACAATATGTAGAGCCTTTATGTGAAATTCCAATACATGCAAGTTAAATTTTCATAACATGTAGGGGCTTGTTTAACATATTGGAACTTGTATAAATGAAATTCAAACACGGAATAACATTAGATTACAAATTCAGAACATGCATAATGAAATATTACATAATTTAGCTAAGCAATAAAATGTACATGAATTTAGATATAAATTTTATACTTTTTTGCAACAAAATGAAGAGAATTTCATGTGCATGCTAAACATGAGTATCATAGTTTTAAAATTATATCATGTATGAGTATTTGAAGTAATAATTACTCAGAGAATAGAGAAAAGATTAGCAACAATAGAAGAAACGAATGGAATGTATTTGCCTTGATTTGATTATGACCAAATTCTAACTTGGATGCACTTAATTCGAGCTTCTAAGGCATCCCCTCTCTCATTCTCTCTCTTCTCCTTATCGCATTCTCTCTCCTTTCTCAAAATTTCTATAAAAATGACAGAAATTAACTGAGTTCCACTATATATAAAGGGTGGTGCTCAAGCACCAAGTTGAGCATGCGTCAAGCATAAAGCCTTAGTACTACAGTGTTCGAGCGCTGCTCAAGCGTGCCTTAGGTGTTGACCACACGGGTTTTGGGCACTCAGGAGTCCCTTCAAGCTTGCTTCAAGTAGTGATCTCACAAGTTTTGGCACTCAGGCTCCGGCTAGGCTTCCATCAGGCATATAGTAATCTATTTTTCATGCATAAACATATGTTAAGCACTAGTCAGGCATCACTCAATTTGATATAATTTGGTCTAGTATTGACTTTTAACCCAATTTTATTTATTCTTTGACCTTAATTCTCACTATGTTAGATTAATTAATTAAAATTATAATAATATTCGGACTTGGACCTTACAAGTTCTTTATAACTGATCAAACAAATCATCAATCCTTGGTAGTAAATATTTATTCTTAATCGTGATCTTATTTAATTTTCAATACTCAATGCATAACCCCATTGATCCATCTTTCTTTTACCCGAAGAGTATCGGTGCTTCCCAAACAATACACTCGATCAAATAAACCCCTTCTCTAACAACCCTGTAATTGTTACTTTAACTCTTTCAATTCGGATAAGGCTATTCTATACAGAGCTCTCAAGATTGGTGCAAATTCTGGCATTACAATGATAAAAAATTTAATTTTTTATTTCGGAGATAAACCAAGCAAATCCTTTTGTAAAATATCCTTAAATTCACATACCACCATAATTTCTTCAATCAATACATTATGACTCCCGAACATGGTGTCATAGGCCAAATAGGCTTAGCATCTATCTTCAATCAAATTTCTCGCATGCAAAGTTGAAATCATTCCAAATGCTTCCTTTCGGATGTCCCCTTGGAGTTTAAAACATTCATCTTTAGGAACGCAAAACAAAATAGACTTGTTAAAACAATCCACACATACATGATAACACACCCAACTAGTCCATCCCCAAAGAAAGTCAAATCCGCTAATAACACAAACCCATTTATCCAAATCGAATACTAGGGATAAATAATGTCGGCTAATGAAGACTTACCTGCAAAGGTAAACGCTATAAAAGGGAAATCCAAAATTTGGGGTGGTTCATACAAATTGCTAACAAATTTAGGGGCTATAAATAAATGAGTAGTCCTAAGGTCAATCAACACATGAGCTATAGAATAAAAAATTTACATATTATCTTTAATCACCAATGGGTCCACTGTGGCATCCTTTGCTGTTGCCACAAACATCCTTCTCAGAATAGAGAGCTTCTTCTCCATATGCCTAGTGAAGGACATGGACAATCCTTTACCATTTTGCCAATTTGGCCATAATTAAAATAGGCTCCACTTTAGTGATAGCCTCCAAGCATGGTGCTTCCCACAATGCTCACATATCATCTTTAAATATTAGGACTTTGTCAATGAAGACTTAACTTCAATTGCCTTCCCTTTCACCTTGGCCTGGAACTTAGATTGGGACTATTGGGCTTTTGAACTTTGGCCTTTGCTTACCACCCTTTTCTCAGAGAACTTCTCCTTTTCTTGCTCTTACTTGATGAGTAGAGCTCAATTGAACACTTCATTGTAAATTCATAATCGAAGGAGCACCAATTGCTTTCTAATTAAATCTTGTAGCCCTTGCAAGAACTTCAGAGCTTTCTAAGCCTCGTCTACCACCACATATGGGACAAAGTGGGATAATTCAATGAAGTTAGTATCATACTCAAGCATAGTCTTGCTATCTTGCCTCAGGCAATTGAACTTATTCTCTTTGATCTTCTAAATGTTTTAGGGAAAAAATTTCTTCATAAAAGCCTCTAAAAACAAATCCTATGAGATTTCCTCATTGTCTATACCTAGAACCCATTGTTGAGTGGCCAACAATCTATCAGCCTCTCCTTCAAGTTTATAGGCAGCAAATTTGACCTTATCATTCTCAGGATAATTAATAACTTCAAACACATTTTTTCACTTGGTGGATCCAATTTTTCAACTTAATGGGGTCAGATTCTTCTAAAAATTCTGGGATACATTTATCAGTGAAGGGTTCTAAAGGTGTCATGCCATGCCCTTGGTCCTTCACTATTCTTATGGTGGCCAAATCCTCATCTTGTTACTGAATCATTATGTCCATAATGTCACTCATTTGGCCTATCATCATCAAAAGTAATCATCCACATGGCTAGAATGCAATCCTCTACTTCCTAGTAGTTGGCTTCTTGATCGCCTATTGCTAGACATTATAATACCTATCATGCAAAAATATTTAAATGTTTATTTCTGTAAAAGAAAATAAGACACTTTCTATATAACTTTCTCTGATACTATTTTATCATATTCCAAAATAAAATTTTTTATTTTATTTATATATGTATATACCTTTAATACTCAAAACTTAAACAAAATCCAACTTAATCCCAAGTTGAGTTGGACATAAATTAACCAAACTCAAAACAATAAAAACCCTCACTCACAACGGGTGCAGAACCAAGTTTGAACTCTCTGTCCGGTCTCTACGTTATCAGGAACGAGATCAAGCCCACCTCAATTCGACTCACTAGGAGAGATCAGGCGACTCCCTAATTCATATAACAATCTGGATCTAATGACGTATCAATAAGAATTATCATCTTTTATATATTATTCACACATTATTGTTGAAATCCTCCGTCCCATTTATATTCTAGGTAGAAGACCTGTTGACTATAATCGATATAATTAATAGAGTGTCCTCATGAATCTTCAACTTTAAAACCTTACATTACCGTCTTTATTATGAGCATCCTAACTATCTTAATATACATACCTTTTGGGTATATCTATTTCGTCCACTTACCGCCTCCAGAATGTCATAAATTTTCAGGTCAAGCTTTAAATATACATT
>JAOVVI020002466.1:0-21040 GCA_028571085.2 Nepenthes alata | reverse complement strand
TGTATGTCTGCAACATGGAAAACTGCAGATTTACAGAAGGGTCAGTATATTAAATAAGCTAAATCTTAGAAAACAGACAACTAATCAAGATAATTTCACAAAAAGATGAAGATCAAACCATCCATGAACCAATCAGTATCAGAGGAAATGTAGCCCTTTATGATTGTGAGATTAAACTCCGCAAAAACTTGCACTACTTCCATAAGTATATCTTGCTTGTTTACTCTATTTATCTGCAGATACCACATTTAAAAATCTGATCTTTCTGGCCGCAGTAAAAGGAAAAACAAGCAGCAGCTATAGCATACATACCTTAAAGATGGTACAATCTTCCGAGCTTTTATTGTCGACACTAACAATCAAGCTGCATGTCAATTAAAATATCAAAATAAAAAAATGACGTAGAGATTGCTCTTGTTATATCAATAGAAACTTGTATAGTATTACACGTCTAAGAGGGTCGGAGACAAGAACTTACGCAGGTCCATTAATCCTCTCTGCAAGATTAGCAAAGCCGGGATCAAAGTAAGGCCAAGAAATATTATTCATCCTGCAAAATATAATCAAATATTCAAATCTCTACAATACTAATCGATAACTTTAATCATTATAGAGACATTACAAAAATCAGAAAATATTATACTTTACTTGAATACAGAGAACAAATATGTACTTTGATTTTGCTTCAAAATACCAAAACTCAGAATGAAACAGAGCACTTCTGTATATTGGTTTTTGGGGACAAGTTGTGTGTGCAGAAGAAATTTGATTAACGAGAAATCAAAGGTGGGATTGATATTTTGCACGTAGTAATATGTAATCCACATTTTTAGTTAATTAGTTATGCCATTGATATTATATCTTCCAATTTTTTAGAAATCCTTAAGATAAGGATAACCCATAAAATATGTAAGTAGTTATAAGAATATGGTGATATTATACCTTAACTAATTTTCAACTAACATATTGTTAAGATTTTTTTTTATCTAATTTATTTTTATTTCAGAGTGCTCATTAATATGCTTATATGTATATATCTATATATACCCATAAATAAATAATTAAATATGTATATAAATATATATTGACCCTTGAAAAAAAAAAATTTGTTGTCCCACAAATCAAGGGTTCCAAATCACAAATTCTATGCACTGGTGTTTTACTAGAGATGGGACGAATTTGATTTTTCAAAATAAATCTGGTTAATATTTTATTAGCCTAGTGCAATTTTTTAAAAAATATATATAAAAAAAAATAGGCAGTGACAATTATAGGCCAATAATTGTTTTTTTTTTAAAAATAATAAGTATTTAGAGGATGCCAATAGATATGAATAAAAAAATTAGTATAATTTATTGTATTTTTATGATAATAATAGGTCACTTATGTAAAGTAGTCTGTACAATACCTATATAAAAAATAATAGTTATAAAAATATAAGAAATATTTATGAAATATTTTAATTTTATAATATTATAGGATATTATAATATAATATATATTACTATATTTGACATTTTCTACAAACACAATGAGTTAAATTAAATACAAATTTGAGTTTAGAAACCAAGTTATAAATTTAGAGACTAAATATAAACATGGGACATAATAAAATGAAACTAACAAGCAACAAATTTGAGATCATAATAAGGATCAAAAACCGTAGAAGTTTCAAGAAATGGATGATAAGTATAAGAAATTGCTCTACTGTATAGACGAGGCAATAGAAGATCGAATAGAGATGACACTGTTAAATATAGTAATTGTCATTTTTTTAACAAGTGGACAGAGAGTCATCTATTTCAACAAATGAAGTAAGAAGCTGTTTATTTTAACATCAAATATAGGAAGTTTCCTATTTTAATGACTGAGACAAATAATCATCTATTTCAACAACTGATATAGGAGCTATCTATTTCGATGACCAAAATGTAAAGCCTTTTAATTCAACTACTGATATAGGAAATCTATTACTTCATTAACTGAGACTGATAACCGTCGATTTCAGCATCCAATATAGAAAGTTGTTTATTTTAATAACTGAGATAAATAGTCGTCTATTTTAACAACCGATACAAGATGCGTGTATTTCAACGAACAAGGAAAACAACCAAAATAAATAGTAATCTATTTCAACGATGAGATAGAGAACTATCTTTTTCAATGATTGAGATATAGTCGTTTGTTTTAATGATTAAGAGCATAGAACTTGTCCTTAATACCATACTAAAAATAATGAGTGTTAAGAATATATCGACAAAAATGAATGAGAAGATTAGTATAACTTATTGTATTCTTCTAATAATAATAGACCACTTATATAGAATAATCAATACAAAGTGTACATAAAAAGTAAAAACTATAAAGATATAGAACATATTTATATAATATTCTGATTCTATAATACTACGTATTTAAAAATATAATATTATAAATTATTATAATATTATATATATATATTACTATAATAGACATTTTTAATATCTTGAAACTCTTAGTTAATTTAATTTGACAAATAGTTCTGAAATACATTTACAAATTTTTTTTATTTTGAAAAGAAATTATGAATGACTAGTGGCTACAATTCTTTTCAATTAAGGAATAATTCACTATCTCCTTATAATATAATACAATGCAGCAATACAAGCTCAACAATTAACTTTAACTTTTTAACAGCTATCAAAGCCCCCTCATTTTAATTTCCAAGTACTAGCAAACAAATTAAAATTATGAGGATCTGACTATTTTTTATAAGCCAAAATGTAGTTAAAAAAAAAAGCATGCAGACAATAAGAACCAAAATCTCAATAGATGTAATACAAAAGGGAGTTGACTAAACTTTTGAAGGCCATCAATTACATTAAATTATGGGCAAAGCAAAGGAAGATGAAAACAAAGAGTTAAGGCATTTGCAGCCACTGAGTATCGTGGGACTTTCCTTACTTGGGTGAAAACACCGACTTTACACTTGACCATCACAAAACCCTTAGCAATCATATTCCTATGGATCCTAATTTGTATCGGTTAAAATGTCGACATATAACCCCAGAAAGAATGAAAGACAATTGAGGAGAAAACTCTCCACAGATAAGCATCTATCAATAAAGCAATAGCAGCTAGCCAGCCAACCGGAATGTAAGGGAGTTAAGTAGTCTTTGATCTTGGAATCTTAATGGTTGAACCAATGTCCCACCACATTGTTGGTCAACTTGTTCCCCCTCTGAAGGATAGATTTTGAAGTCATCTTAGAAATAAATTAACTATCAATCTATCATATTAGTATAAATTATTTTTATAAAGTAGTATACTTTTCTATTCCTGATTGTACTTCTTTTGATTTAAAGCAACCATAGAGATTTGTGCTCACATTGTTAATTAAATAACGGATGCCAAAAATTTTTAGCTTTTGTAACTACAAGTGTTGTAATAGAATAAGGATTTAAAATTTTCTGGTGATATAGATTTAGTGTGTTTTTTTGATGAGTTACCACTAGATAAAGAGTTATAATTATCCATTAATTTGGTGCTGGGTACTGCACCAATTTTCAAAACCCCCTATTAAATGTCTCCTTTTGAGTTGAAGGAATTAATAGGCCAACTGTAGGAATTATTAGATAAAGGTTATATCAGGCATAACTTGTCCATTCAAGTGCCCTCATATAGTTTTTTTAGAACAAAGATGACTCAATGTACTTTTATATTGATCGTTGAGAGCTCAATAAGGTCACCACCAAAAAAATAAGTATTCATTATAAAAAATTTATGACTTATTTGACTAAATGTATAGAACCCAAATCATAAGATCGATATCCATTCGTAATATTATCTACTTAATATCAAGCATGAGGATTTCTTAAAGAGAACCTTTATGAACTTAATAAATTAAGACTTTTGGTTATATTTCAATTATTTTGTGGTTATCTTTATTGACAATATCTTAATCTACTTTAAGAATATTGCTAAGCATTAGGAGCACATGTTGACCACATTTCATGTCCTTAAGGAGAGGTAGTGATATGGTAAGTTGACCAATTGTGAATTTTACCATAAAAAGTGTTATTTATTGGCCCCAAGAATATTGATACAATAATGAATTGGGCCAGGCTTGCAAATGTTGAAGTAAGGAGTTTCCTCTCCATCAATTCAAAAAGGTACTTATTAATGAGATTGTAAATGTATTTGAAATTCTTGCCTTGGTTGTTTTAAACTGAAATTCAAGTTTGTACCATGATTCTAGGTGAATTTACATTGAGAATTGAAGACCCACATGAGTTTTAGCACTAGTTTTCTTTACAAACTGATGGGCCAATGATCCAAATCATTGAGATATGTTGGGGGCTTTGGTTGTAATAATGAGTTGGAATTGAGATGCATATTTATCTCTAGTTGAGTTTGCTTATAACAATGGCATCCAATCCAATATTGGCATGGCACAGTTCAATACACTACACAGGAAAAAGTATCAATCACTTACAAGTTAGGAAGATGTCAGAGACCGAAACTTACAGAACTTGGTATAGTGCAAGAGACTAGAAAAAATATCCACATAATTAGAGATCAACGATAGGTAATTTTTAATAAACAGAAGAAATACGTTGACAGGAGGAGGCACTACTTACATTTCAAAGTTGGAGACATTATATTCTTCAAATCCTTCTTTGTTTTTAAAATTATAAGATTTTGTAAGAATAATTCAAAATATTAGAAAATGTTAGAAAAGTCATCTAAAGATTGGCCTTATTTCCAGCTTTATCTAATGTGCATCATGTGTTCAATGTCTCCACATTATGAATATGTTTACGATGATTCTTATCACGATTTCAGTATCAAAAATAAAAATTATTATGATGCTATACAAAAATTAATTATAAATCAAAATCGAGATTGAGTTGAACCCTACAAACACCGATAGTTAATTCCTAAAATATTAAAATAAATCGTTTCGATATTAACTGTGATTCTATAAGTTATATATTACATGTATGTTGTAATAGACTCGCGCCTTCATTTTCTTTAAACTATTGATCATCCCTATATTGGTATAGAATTTTTTAAAACAAATAAACATCCCAAGTTGGCATAGAATTTTTCAAAATAGATAAACACCCTATGTAAATTGATATAAAGGATCTATAATTGTAATTAGACAGATAAATATTTAAAAAATTTTAAATATTTTAAAATTTCTTCTAAAAATGTACCTGAATACAATGTCAAAAAATATTTTATTTTTAATATATTTAAATATTTACTTAAATTTATTTTATTAAATTTTATATTTACTTTTGATATTATATGATAACAATTATAATTATTCCAATAAAATATAAAATTATTAATAAATAATAAAAATTTACTCGATAGTGGATTTGACGTAGTGTAACATATATTTACAAATTCATTAATAGTAAAATAAAATATTTCTAAAAAATGTTTAATTAATTTAGTAATCTTTTAATTAATATCCGTAATCTGTTTAATCAATACGATATTTTTGTTATGAAAAATAATTGAAATAGAATGAAAATAACACATGGTATCAAACATTAGGTAAGTAAAGTTTCATCATATTGCACGATCATTCTTTAATTTATATTGACCGACTCCAGGTCTATTAAAAATAAGCTTACAGCCAATCCAGCAGCAATAGCAGAAGTGACAGAAAGATTGGTGCAGGCGAGCATTATCGTTTTCTCCCTCCATCCATAAATTGGCCCAAATCGGCTCAATTTGAATTATAAACAGCCACGATTATGAATTTTGTCCCGAATGATCACACTGTATTTAATCCAACCTAATTTAGCAATTACAGATGTTTACTGAAACTCAATTTATATCCGTTCCAATTTCTATTTTGATCATGTCTAAATAGCATACATTCAAACCAAGGTTAGTCATGCTTGATTCAGCTAAAATGAATTATAGCTTTTGAAAATTGCAGCCGTTCAAACAAAAGGCATATTGCTTAGATCACTTAAATGATGTAGGCTTTTGAAATAGAGTCATGTAATTTTTTATTTTTATTTTAACTTTTTTTCTAGATTGAATTTTACAGATATGAGGAGACTGTCATTAAGGAATGTGGATTTGATTGAGATAGACTAAGTTTAACAAACAGAGAGGAACAAAAAAAATTAAGAATTATGAGAAATGAAGAGGGAATGAATATCAAAATATTCATTAATATTAAAAAAATCTTAATTTTTTATTTTTATTTTACATTTCATAAATTTTCAAAATTTAGTGTGTTAGGCATAACGGGACATGCAAGCGATATTAGAAATTTGAGATAGGCATTTAATTTGTTTACACTTGCTAAGATAATAATGTCATTTAAAATAGAAATTGTTAGTATAAAATTTTACTTAAAACAAAATTATTATTAAAAAATTGACAATAAAATGTTAAAACCAAAGGGGGAAAAAAAGAATATTTCTTTATGTTTTTAAAATGAAATAAATAAATTGGCTTTTCTTATACATTTCCATAAAAGTCTTGTTTGTTTGGCTCTGTTAAAAATGAGGGGGTATCCCAAATGGATTATATTATCTTCACCGGACTTCAGATTCCACCACCACCGTGGTATATAATGGCGGCCACAGACCATTACCAACACTTTCGATATCAACCCACAGCCACACCACCACCATCCCCTCTGCCACCTATCCTTTCACACCCTCGTAGTCTCCGTTCCCCCACCACCGCCTCCCCCACTGGTTGTCTCCCTGTCTTTCGCCCCTCCTTCCCCGGAAACGGCTGTGAAGCTATTGAAACAGGGGTGATGTTGCTTGCACAGAGAAGAGAATTATGCATCAGTAAGTGCAAAAATTCAATGACAAAAAAAAAAGATTTAAATTATATAATGACTTCTACCTCACACTAAGAACTCCTTTAACAAACTTCAATAAACGAGCGTATGAAACCGTGGAAAATCAGGCACTGCAAATCCAAAAGCGTGCAGATTGTATCAAATAGAAGCCTAGGCCGATCCTTGCAGTCCACAGTAACCACTGAATACCCCTTCTCGTCGCAGTTCTCAATCGAAACAATGGTTTTACTTCGTTCCTCGTCAGGCAGCCGGGAGTCCAACTCCCTCATAGAGAGCATAAGCTGGTGCAGGCGGCGTTCCACATTCGTCTGCATTCCTTGCCTCTCAGGAATGCGGCAATCTTCACCGCCTGCTTTGTCATCTCGGTCGGTGTGGCGGTCGCCCTAATCACCGCCGTAAGGTGCTCTTCAATGGCGGCAAGGTGCTGGGGGTCATCAATCGGCTCATAAGATGACCCATCAGAAATGTGTGCGACGCAGGCCAGGCGATCATTATGACTCCATGCGTGAGCTTCTACAACATCGCAATGGTGGTCGGCCAGAACGGCGGATATCTCAGAGAAAAGACCCGGCCTATCGGCTGCCGTAATTTCCAGGGCTGTGCATTCTTCTAGCGACGGTGGTTCGGCAGATCCCGAGGTGGTGGCACTCTTCGCAGCTATGGCCTGCATGCTCTGTTTTTATCAGTATGTATTTTCTTTGATTAAATCGAACTGATACTACTGAATATAATGGGCATGGAGCCTGGTTTTCATCAAAATTTTCTCATGATTGATTAATTGTAGTATTTTTCGAAATTGACTCCCTTACCAGCTGAACACTGCGGGCACAATGGTCTTCCAGCTTGTTGCCGTGTATGTCTGCAACATGGAAAACTGCAGATTTGCAGAAGGGTTAGCATATGGAAGAAGCTAAATCTTAGAAAACAGATAACTAATCAAGATTGTTTCACAATGGGATGACCATCATTACCATCCATGAACCAGTCAGTATCAGAGGAAATGTAGCCCTTTATGATTGTGAGATTAAACTCCGCAAAGGCTTGCACTACTTCCATCAGTATATCTTGTTTGTTTACTCTATTTATCTGCAGATATCACATTTAAAAAGCACATTTTTGAAGCCATACTGAAAGAAAGAAAAAAAAAATGCAGCAGCAGCTGTAGCATACCTTAAAAATAGTGCAATCTTCCGAGTTTTTATTATCAACACTGACAATCAAGCTGCATGCCAATTGAAATAACAAGAAATTCATTAAACAGAAAACTTAACATCAGGAAGTATAGCACAAGAACATGATATAGAGATTGCTCCTGTTATATGAACAAAAACTTTTATGGTATCCCAAGTCCAAGAGGATCAGAGATGAGAACTTACGCAGGCCCATTAATCCTCTCTGCAATATTAGCAAAGCCGGGATCAAAATATGGCCAGGAAATATTATTCATCCTGCAAAATAGAATTAAATATTCAAATCTCTACAAATAACTTTAATCATCGTAAAGACATTCTGAAAATCAGAAAATACTATATTTTACTTGAGAATGTTATGCAGAACAAGTGTGACGGTCGATTTTGCTTGAAAATGCTAAAACTCAGTTTAAGAGAGAACGAACTTGTATTTATTTTTTTTTGGAGAGAAGAAATCAAAGGTGGTAATATTTAATCCACATTTCTAATTAATTTGTCATGACTTATGAATTAGTTATACCACTAATATTCTCAGTTCATATAATCCCACCTTTTAGGGATCCTAAAGATAGAGATAACCCAAAAAATATATAAGTTGTTATAAGAATATTGTAATAACTAATTTTCAGATCACATATTATTTGAATTTAATTTAGATTTTTCTGTTCCTAATCTATTTTTTTTTTAAGTATTCATTAATATACTTTCGTATGCATACAAATATAACATTTATATGGTTTATTTGTTAAACTTGTGAAATACAACTATGTACATATTTTTAAGAAATAATAATAATTATGACTGATAAGTGACTATTGTTCTTTCCAATAATTACCAACAATTTATACGAAAATTGTTATATACCAATAAATTTTTATCCATGCACTCAGTTATATACGATTTATTTCAAAATTGTTATTTTTTTTATGTGAAAGAGAGAGAAAACAAAGATTTAATAATGTGATATATAAAATTTTTAATATAAAATTTAACAACGAAGATTTTTTTATATGATATGATTTATACTTATTTTTAACAATTTTTATATAAATAAGTATATAATTGGAAATATAAATAATCGTTTTTTTAATTTTTTAAAGTTCCATGTACTACAAACAAATTAAAATTCTGAAGATTTATCTCTTTTTGATGGGCTGAAAAAATGTGGGGGAGGGGGGGGGGAGCAAGAAGGCAACAAGAATTAAGATCTCAGTAGATTTAATAAAATAGAGAGCTACTAAACTTTTGAAAGCCATCAATTAATTAAACTATGGGCAAAGAAAGATAAAAACAAAGGTAAGGCATTTGCAGCTGCGAGTGCCGTGGGACTTCCCTTCCCTTACTCGGGTGAAAAAGTCGACGTACATTTGACCATCCTGATACCCTACATAATCGTATTCGTACGAATCACAAGTAGTATCAGCTAGAGTGTCGACGTATAACCCAAAAAGAATGATGGGCGGGAAGAAGAAAATCCTCCATATAGATGAACCTCTGTCGAGAGAAATAAGAGCACCCGGCCGAGATGTGAGGGAGTCGAGTCTTGGATCCAGGAATTTTAATGGTTGAACCAAGGTCCCACTGCGCCATTCACATGGCCATTGCCGTGAACACTGACACCGTTGGGGATGAGAGAAGGGGGCACCCCAACAGCCATTGACGGCGGCGGATTTGGGAACAAGGGATGGGTGTGAGGAAGGGTGTGGGGGCTGCTCATGAGAGGACCACCGGATGGACTGCCTTTACGCTGTTGAAGGGCATGGATCTGTCGAAGCCCATCTTCGTGGATGCGTGCCAACGTCTCCAGCTCCTTCATTGATAGAGCTTCCAAGCCAGCGCCATATAAAGGAGCATGCCGTGACATTTCTTCCTGAAGTGAAGCCTCGAGGGTATGGATATATTGCTGCAGGAGGGAAGAAGAAGCATTAGCATCGCCAGTAGATCATAAACACTTGCGTTCACAGACCACTGAATCAACACTTCATATCAAGGTTGGGCTACTCAAAGAAAATCCTAATCTATCATTTTAGAAGGATTAAAACTGCTTTTCCGATGAAAAGTAGCTACTTCAATTAAGTGGAGTCAGAAGAGGTTATGGAAGAGCTGCGAAGTGTAAAATGAAATTCAATATTGAGATCAAATAGGGCTTTTAGGGTCAAACAAAAAAGTCATGAACTCCCTCATACATTGACATCAACACTTTCCAACTAAAAGCATATGGATAGATCAAATTTACTCTCAAAAAGCAGATAGAAGGTGTTCAAGGTATTGGCTCATTTGACCTAGCAACATTCATGAGCCGCTTGTTCAAACGTCCCTCGAAGACATGGTCAAGCCTATCGACTATGCTTGCCGGGTGTTCACCCCACCTTCTATTTTAGTTGCCCCTCTAGGAAATTCCCCCTCCAACAACTGGCACGTTGGGGCCTTTAGGGTCCACTAAAGAATTCGAGCACTTCCTCGTACATAGACATCAACACTTCCCAACTAATTGCACATGAATAGATCAAATTTATTTATGCTATCGGCATAGAACATAAAGCATGGAATAGAATTGGTTAACGAGTAAAGCTTGTCAACAAAGAAAAACAACGCAAGAGACACGGTTAGCTCATAGAGAGCAATGTGGATGCTTAAAAATGAAAACATGTCACGGGGAAAGAGCAGCAGCAGCTATAGCAATTCTTGTTGTAAATATATTTAGAGGCAATAACCTGGCAAGCCTGCAATTTTGCTTCCATTCCATCGATGTATGCTTCACATCGAGCAACTTGCTCCTCCTTCTCCCGCTTCTCACCTTCAGTTTGCCCAACCGTTTGTGTCAATCGCCGCACTTCATCCTCAAGGGACAGTCTGATTTCCTCTCTACTGACATTCTCAGTGGCGTAACGTTTCAATTCTTCATCAAATCTTTTCCTTGCAGCTTCAGCATTTTTCAACCGTTCAGCAAGAGCATTCTTCTCCTTTACAATTCTCTGGAGTAATTACACAAAATTGTCACAAAATAGCTTGATTAGCACTAAAAATCAAAGAAACCGCCTCATTCCCTATGAAAAAGAGACAATATTGGCTCCTATGCCTCCTAATGCACCTGCACCATGTGCCATTTTGGGAAAAGTTACAAGCAAGCTTCATAGATGACAAAACTTATAGAAGAACTCCACAGATGAACACTTTAGAATTTGTGCTCTGTTATAGATGAATCCCCTACGTGTGCTGATTTATCTAATGGATGCTTGGGTTCAATGGACCATAGCCCTCTTGAGGTTTTATCTCCATCCAATCTGCTCTTTGAATCCAACGTGAGGCTATGTGCTTTGAATTTTTTTCTACTTCAAACAAGTTTTGTTCAGGCTCGTGTTCTGATTCTGTCTAACTGGATCAATATCATCTTCACTGTGACTCCTTCAAGGCAGTATCTGTTGGCCCCTACCACTGTTTGAGGCTGTTTCCTAGGGCCTGCATGTTCATGCTGCTGCAATTTCTACTACAGGGCCTGTGCTGTCAACTGAGGAGAGGAAGTTCTCTAATTCAGATCAACTAGGTTTGTTTAACTTGCGGGATTCTGAATTGCGGCAGATATTGAAGGATTCTGTGAAGGCGGTGATGGTAATAGTTAATTTGGTCATGAAGATGGATTGCTTTATTAATATAGTAGGTATCTAGAACAACTCTAGGTGAGGCAGGTTTATTGATGCTTCTGTGTAATTATAACCAGCTTTTGATGAGAATGAAAAAGGTCCCTCAGATTGTTCTCAACAATATGAGGGATTTTGGAAAATTTTTGGAATTTCTTTTTTAGGTGGCAAAGACAAGGCAATGGATCTCTTCCAGGATATTGAAACCAGAAGGTCAGAAGGAATTAAGAAGTCTAATTCTAGAAGCTACTTCCATGAGAGGAAGAAAAGGCACAGAAATAAAGAGCCGAATGGAATATGAAATGTAGGATAGATTGATGCTTGAGAGCATAACTATGTTGCAGGCTACTGGTGATTTTTTTTTTACTTGTCTGGACACGTGGGATTTGTGTTGGCTTCTATAATCAAGGGGCACCCCGTTGGTATTGTTTTTTGAAATGATATTTTATTTCTTATCAACCAAAAGAGAGAGGAAAAAAAAACAAATGATGAGTCTTAAGAGATGATTATCACATAAGCAGCCGCACATCAGCATCTAGTCAATAGATCAGAAACTCAGTATCCATAAACAAATTTAGCAGATAGAAACAATAAATTGTTCTTTGATTATTAGAAACTGGCCACCCAAAAAGTCACACAGACAACCCTCCCTGGTTAGCAAAAGTGAAATGAAAGTTTAAGGTGTATTTAGTAGGAAAAATTGTTTTCTGCTATTCATATTTCTATCAGAACTATTTTCTATTTTCCAGATTTCTTTTCCTTGTCCAATTTCATATTTCTACGGTTTTATTAGAAAACATGTTCATTTGTATTTGTTAGCCAATATCAGTGTTAAATAATAGTTATTTAGTAACTCATAAATCAATGGACATATGATTAAGGTTGGTGAAAACTTGTTTCCACTTGCTTAAGAATCTTATCAAGTTGAGTTGAACATATTTTATAAGATTGTATAAATGAGATTTTAATAATACATTACTTGGTCTATTGATTTATAATGAACCAACTACTCATACTAGATTTGTGAAGTTCACTATTTTCGAGTTTAAATCATGAAGTTAATGAGTTGAGTTGTGGGAGTCAATGTTAGGTGTGGCTATGAATTACATACTAACTTTTAACAACAATGATGATTAAATTAATAAAAATATAACTAGATCAGTTTTATTATCAAAGTAATGGTATACAAATGATATAATTAATAATGTCATAAAATATACTAGATGGTAAACAAATATTATTCAGACAACCACTTTTAGCTCAATATATCAAGTGCCAATATGGCAATGTCATTATATGGAGTTAATTCCCATAAAGTGATACATAATTCTCACCAAAAAGACAAATTTCAAACAAAGTTAAAGTAATTGAGTCCTCATTATCCTTCTTTTGCTTCAATTCTAGTCCTCTTTGTTTCTTAATTTATTTATAAATTGTGAAAGAGTGATATGAGCTATCATTAGGAAGACAAGGTGAAAGTAATACCTTTAGCTCATCACGCTTTCTAGACTTCAATTGAGCTAGTTGCATCTCTGCATCATGGAGACGATCTTGAAGAGCCCTCTTCTCCACACTGAGCTTCGCAATCTCCTCATCTCGCTCAGAACGAAGCCAATCAAGTTGGCTTTCAACTTCTTGTATTTGGTCCAAAAGTTCCTTCTTTTCATGAGAAATACGGTCCATCTCAGCCTTCATTTCAGACTGTCAATATACAAGTATCATCTCTTATGCTCTCCAGAATTCACAGGGATGCAGGAATTTTTTTTCCCAGATAATTTTTTAGAGCAGAAGAGATACCTTAAGACGGCTGTTAGTAGCTTCAGAGTCACTCAGCCTCTGTGATAGAAGAGCCTTTTCTCTATTCAAACTAGAAACTTCATCTTTCCTTTCTTCACGAAGTCTAATAATCTCATCTTCACTTGCACAAAGTTGATGCCAAAGGGCTGCTCGATCTACATTTGCAAGTTCAGCAACCTCCCGCATCATGCCCAAAACCGGTCGTATGATTTCTTTCTCCTCGGAAACAAGGAGCACAAGAACATCCAGATCAAAATCTTCTTCTCGACTGTTATCTGTGCTGCTGATGACCTGATCAATCAGTCTCTTCAGCATCCTCCCTCGATAAGAATCATCAGCATACCATTTAAACAATATATTGTAAAGCAACTTCACAAACTCCTTTACTTGAGGATCTCTTGATATTGCCAAGGTCTCCACGAGACTGAGAACTGTCGTAAAATCATCTTGGCCAAGCTGATCACTAGTTTCTCCCTCCAGTGCTGAATTGGTGTGCTGCAAACTCTCAGCAACAAATCTGGAATTGCAGCTAGCTCTCTGAGCATGCCGCCTCTCCAAGACCATAGCCACTGATGGAGCCAATATGGCCCCTCTAGATACCGCTCTTTCAAAGGTCTGTGAAGCCTCAACACTAAGGCAAGGTATTGACAACATTTCAATCAGTATGCAGATATCAGAAAAATGATGATTGGCACAAAATGAATGCTCATCCAGCCCATGTAACTTTTCAGGTGGCCCACATTCACCAACAAAGAAGAGCGCATTTGGAATTGATGAACAATTTGCTCCACAACCATCATCGCAATCAATATCCCTTAGTATAGCTTCGGCAACATCTGCCCAACTATTTACAGTCCTACTTAAGAAATCAAGGACACAAGAAGAAACCTCTGCTCCCAAATATTTTAGTCTTACACGGACTGACCTAACCTGGAAAAAAAGAACAGAACAACCCAATGTGTATAATGGGCACATCAGATATTCCATGCAACATAAAAAGGATGCAGAATGAGCATTACAACTTTGTACGTACTGCTTCTGGAAGACGTTGACATTCAAGTGCAGCTTTCAATATAAAATTTATTGTCGCTGCAAGAGGTTCATCATTTGCACCTGCCAGGAGTCCAAACGACTGATACAGAACACGTTCCCAAACTTCACTACTGCACTCCAATTGACTTAGAGCGCTAAAAACCTAGGCAACAAGATAAACAACCAGAAATGGAGTTAAAAGAACATCACACAGGATGTGTAACATGAATAAAGGAGAAAACATAGATACACCCTGCAGTCATGTACAGGATCAATATATCAAAAAAGGAGATTTTGAAAATATTGTCTCACAGGTAGCCTTAAAGAAGGTTCAGCATCAGGCTTTTGAAGTCTCTCAAGAAGCGCAGCAGCTGCAAGCGGATGCTCAGAATGCTCAACCAATTTTGGTACTAAAGCAACAAGATCTGGTTGCAAATGTTTTGGAGCTTTGTCCAATACTAGAGCAATCTTTTGTGCAGATTGAGGCCTACGTCTTGGCTCTGGATAGCCCTGAGGAACAACTCCATCCAGTGCTCGCAACGAATTTACTATTAATGCCAACAGCTCCTCAGACTGCTCAGGACACTTGGTCTGAAATTACAGTAAGCATAAGCAACCAACAGAGGAAACTAGGTTCTCAATTCCACCACTTATATCAATTGACCAATCGAAAGAATTTACCTTCGAGCACAGTGAAGCATTTTCAAAGGATCCATGACCAGAAGTTTCTGATCGAGAGATAGTGATTCCAGGGACAGCCTTTTCATGCACATCAGTTCCATTAATGCATGCACTTTGAACAGCAGAGTCATTTGCAATTCCACCAACTCCAGAATCAAATCTTTCAAACACAGGAAGCTGCACAGGCTCTGTTGCTCCATTGTCTCTATTACATTGAGAAGGACTCGCAACCCCATTACCCTCTGGTGAAATTTTGGGATTTGCAACAAAAGAATCATCATTAGAACTTTCTTCCAAAGGTTGGCAATATTCAACCATTATATCCAAGAGTAAATCAATAATTGCCTGTTGCAACACTTTAACCCCCATCAACAAGTTCATCAAACTGGGAGAGGATTCATCAGTCTTAGAGACTTTCTTTCCATCATTACTGCCAGAGAGCCTTGTCGGAAGGAGTAAGCGTTTTACTTTAGCAGGGTCATCGAGGTACACACGAAGTCCAGTCAAAAAACCAGCTATTGCACCAGCATCCATTAGAAGTCTTTCTCTCAAGGTGACCTGCGGCTGTGAAGGATTATCACCATATGAAAGATGGAACCCTGCTCTGGAAAGAAGGTTTCTGAAGATGTCATCTTCATCACCACTAATTCCTTCACTGTCTTCAGAGTCCATGAGTTCATCACGGTCAGTTGTCAGAGCATCCTGATCATCCTCAGACGCAAGGACCTGATAAAAGTAAAGGTAAGTGCCCCCAGTTAAAACACAGAAAGCGGGTCACAACTTGATAGTTTGCATCGAACTTATGCCCCTCTTGAACACAAGAAAATACAGGAGAAAAAGAAACATTGGAGGAAACTATGACCAAAATATAACTGATTCTTAAGAAATTTTTCCTTAATTTATCCGATTCTTAAACTTTTCTAGAGTCCAAAGAGAATCTTAAACAAAATGAGAAAATAGATAATGATATTCAAATGGATATTAGACTAATTAACATGGCATGAAAAATAAATGACAATAATGAAATTTCACTTTAAGCAATCCTGTGATACAGATAGAGTACGAGTGCCAGACACAATGATTTGGCTATATTCCAAATATTTTGTAGGTTTTTTCAACTGTTTTTCCCCCTAAAATATCAAGCCCGTGTCCAAGTGCTTAGTGTTTATGCTGATATTTAGTGTGAACTGAACAGTTGAAGTAATGAAAGCATCCTGAACTTCCCATAAGGAATGAACATCTTAGAAACAAATGGAAAAGAAACTGGAAAAGATAAAGTTCCGAGAACTCAAGAGGGAGGACTCCTGTAGAAAATTTCTGGGAGGATAGAAAGCTTTTGTTGGTATGTAAGGAGGATACAAAGTTATGAAGCATTGATTAGGGAATATGTGAAGAACTTCACTTAGTTACACCCATATGATAATTATCCATGATGCCTTTGACCTTGACACTCTCTTTTTCATTTTGATGCTTGAGAAAAAGGTTCTAAATCTCAATTTTTTATTTCTAATACCATTGTAAGCCAGGATCCTACCCCCAAACTCATCCTTTTTCAGTAGATAGGACCACCAAATTCAATGAAGACAATACTGCTTCTATGTTATCTCGCCCAAAAAAACAAAAAAAACAGCAGTGCAGCCTATCAGATCCACAGACAATTCTGTTTGCGGTACAAAAGGACAAGACGATAAAGAAATACAGTCCCAAGATACTTGAAAGACAGTATTTTCATGATACTTGCAGTCACAGGACCTGAAAATAGACTCCTAGTCCTTGACTTCAGCGGAACACAGGATAAATTATGGCAAGAGGTAGTAGGCAAATTACAGGAGCAAAACATCACCGTAATTAAGTGTTGAGAGTGTGATCAACAAATAACATGGCAACTCCAGATTAAACTTTGCAAAGCAGGATGGTAGTGACCTTGGCATGATTGATGAGTACAAGATCTTGAATTTGTTACCAGAGCAGGCTTAGTCAAGGTTCAGTTATCCATACACCACTTGAGAAAAAGCATTTGCACTCACTTCTCATAATAGTCTTGAATCAACTCAGTAAAAATATCATTCGCAATTTCCTCATAGTTTCTCCCAGTCTCTCCCTCTCATTTTCGTCTTTAACTATATCCTTCTCTCCTCTTCTTCAACTGTACTAAAGTAAGATTTTACTCAAATAATAACAGATTGAATTTTGCAACCTAGACATTATATTTTCTTTCTATATGAACTTTTTTTTCTTTTCGGTTGAGTTAAAATAGATAAACTCAAAGTTGAAAATAAAGTATCTCATCAACTTGTCTCATCCCCCAGAATTATCTTACTAAACTAATGAAGAGAAAGACCCCATGCAAGGTTACCAAACAAAAAAGGTTCATAGCTCAGAACTGATGAACTTGAAGTACCAATCAAGAATATTGATCATAACTTATCCAGAGGCAAATTCATTTAATATTAATGTCTACTAACCTCAAGATCGAAAAACTCAAACCAAGGACAGCAGTCCATGATTTCACAAACAAAAACAACCGTTTCCCGCACAAGAAACCCAGCGTCAGGTTCCAGCATATCTGATACCTTCATAAACTGAAGAACAGAATTATTCCATGTCTTGGTACAAATAGAGGACTCCTTCCAGACAGTCTTGGAAGGGTTCTTTTGATTAACCACAGCCATCCTATATCTAACCCAAAAGTTTTTATCAGGATCACTTCCAACAGATTGGTCACTCTCCAGATATATACAAATGGTGTCGAAGGATTCATAAACACCTGCATCATAGAAGGCAAGCCATTACCAAATTATGTGAAGGCATACGAAGGCAACTGCGATTTGAGCATCAAAAAATGCACCCACCAATGCGTAGCTCACATCCCCCAGCTTGAAAGAATTTGCTGAATATTTTCCGAGTTTCCATTATTTCCTTGAAAGACAGGAAGTTCTCCACCTTCCAGGTAAATGAACTTTTCTTCCCAGTGTTATTTGACTCGGAATCAAGCTCAGTAAAATCTTCCATTGCAAAGTTCTCCTTCAATATAAGAACCTCTGTGGAGAATACAACACTGTCCTGAATGAGGAACCCAGAGTCTTGATCAAACAAACTAGTGAGTGTGATAAATTCACGCCAACCCCAGTCTTTAGCAGCTTTAGAGTAGCGGTTCTGAGATTCCTTTGTCACAGATTTCTCCTCCATCCTCTGGTTCACCACTGATAGACGGTGACTAACAAAGCAACTCCAATCACTGGATGTATTTCGTGAATCTGTGACCTCAAGAAACACAGACAGGTGGCATGGTGGCTGAGACTGCCCTGGTATCAGGAAGTATACATTATATTATCATAAAGAATTTTAACAAAGCATATCCTGAGGGAGATGATCTCTTACTGATTTCAGTAATTACTTGAGTGATATTTCTTACCAATCAAATCTTTATATGAATAAGGGATATTTGGGATTGACTCAGAAAGTGCTTTTTGGGAAAAGTTGTAATTTGTGGCTTTTTCCAAAAGCATTTTTCTTTGGGTGCTTCTGAACTAAAACTTGTATAAAAAAAACTTATTGAAAATCGCAATTAGTTTTTCATAAGGCTCTACAGAAGCTCTAGCCTATAACTTTTTTCCCAAAAACTATATTACAGCAACGACAAACTAGCAAGTAGATTCGCTTTGCAAGAAGAAAGAATTAGTAGCAACATAAATGTAGCTAGCTTATAAAATGAGAAAAACAATATCAAGGACTAATACATGCCCGATGGAAAAAATGCTAAGTACCTCGGGGATAAACAATGAGCCGGCAATCCCTATTGCCAATTTGAAACCTCCTGCTCTTTATGCAGAGACCGGTAATCTTCCTCTTCTTTAGAAGATCCTTCAACCTAGTAAAATTCTCGATCCTCCAAGTGAACTTCCCACTGTGTCCATCAGACTTCCTCGCACCACTTCCACTCCTAGCTCCAAGAAAACCTCCATTCTTTGAAAAACTACTAAACTCCTTAACTACGTGGAATGAAGTGCTGAAAACAGCTGTATCATCCACCAGAAACCCTGCATCAGGCCCAAGAAAATCAGACATCTTCATATAGTCATTCCACCCCAAACTTGTATTGTCGCCACTCTTATTATCCGCAGCAAACCTCCCATAAGAATCCCTGTGCATGTGATTCATTCCAGGCTTCTGATTCAAGACTGACATCCTGAACAAACACCAACAGCTCCGATCGGATAGCAACAACGTGTTCTTCTCTGTATCCTTACTCTCCAAACACATTGACAAATAATCCACCCCATTCACCGAGCTCTGATATGCACTGATCCTCAGATTACACTCACCAGCAGGAAAAGCGGGACTCATTATCTTCTGAGTTTTAACCATCTCCTTAAACAAGCTAAAATTATGCACCTTCCAAGTGAACTTCCCACTCAAAATATCCGAAGCCGGGCTTGTTACAACCCCAGATATTACCCCTCCCGCCCCGTACTGCAAGTCATTATTGTCCCTCATGAAATTCACACTCTCATTCAGAATCAAAATATCAGCCATTATCAATATGCTATCATTATTAAACATAAAACCAGCTTTAGGTTCTAATATCGATGACGAAGGCGTAAAGTCACACCATCCATGCGATTTCTTCTTACTAGAGAACCTATGCCAGGAATCACGGTTAACAGTCTTGGATTCATCAATCAAATTAACAAGCGATAACCTGTAACTAGTGAAACAATCCCATTTTGATGAATTCGTGCCTCTCGGGTCTACAATTTGTAAGTAAATTGAGATATAGCCAGGCAGAGCTTGAGAGTCACCTTTTGGATAGACTAACAGCCGGCAATCGAATCCTCCAACTTCAAAGTACTTACTCCATAGCGCCCGAGCTTTCATTCTCGGAAAATTCGTCACCGTCCAACGGCAAACTGCGGCGTAATCGCCGCGCCGCTCGATGACGATAGACTCCTGTCCGCCCGTGGTAGTTGATGGCACGGCTGCATCCTCCGGCGCCGGAATTTGTACAGGCGGCGACGTTTGGACCGATGCCGCTGATTGACGGTAATCGGAGGAGATGGTCGCGGCGGCGGAGGCGGCTGAGGAAGAAGAGGTTGTGGAAGAGGAGAGAGAGACAGCTTCGGATGATGAGATTCGCTGTTGCTTCATTGTTTACTAGGTTTAGGTTTTCTGAGTTTCTTCCCTCTCTTAAAAACGCTGGTCTTAGAGCAGAGAGAGGGGGCGAGGAGGAGAGAGAGGCGAGATATGTGGGCGAGGGGGAAGAAGGGATTTAGGATACAGCGGGGTGCACGATAGCTTACGCTGAACTATCTTTCATGGTATAATAACCTCTTAGAAAATAAAAAGAAAAAAAGAATAATATTTCCAAATTAGCTTCAAATCGTTGTCCGCCACGTCATCAGTACAATTCCACCGTGAAATAAATCAGCCTTCGCCACGTCAATACATCTCTGAATAGATGGAAGGATTTTTTTCAAAATTATTTACTTCTAAACAATTAGTTATTATCTAATTATTATAAAATAAATAATATTAATTATTTTTGATTTTTTACAAAATAATCAAATAATAATTATTTATTAAAAATAATTAATTAATATATAAAAAATGATTAAGATATTAAAAACAAATTCCTTCATCTCCGTAGCAGATTAAGCTCCTCCAAATTCGGGTATGATATTATAATGTATAATTTTTATAAAAGGTAGCTATAAATTTTATTTTTTAATTGATAACAAAATTACTTATTTTTTTAAATTAAAAACATTTTTTCACAATTATCCAAATAAAAAAGATTTAGAATTTAGATTGCATATTTTTTTGAAATAAAAAACATTTTTTCACAATTATCCCCCCCCAAAAAAAAAAAAATTA
>JAOVVI020002465.1:0-21045 GCA_028571085.2 Nepenthes alata | reverse complement strand
TATATTTAGTTAGTAAGTTATATTTCTTTCCAACTTAGTTTAGGATTCGGGTTCTCTATATAAGGACCATATTTCTATTATTTAATATATAGATGAATGCTTGAGAAATTGAATGTAATTGAGTATTGTGATTTCCTTCTCCCTCTCTCTCTTGGTTTCCTATCTGTTCTTGTCTCTACCTTTCTGATATTTGTTCTTGTCTCTACCTCTCTATCTCTCTTCCCTTCTTTTCCCTACCTTCTCCTCCTAAATCAAATTGGTATCAGAGACTAATCCCATACAACCAAACACCACTAGTATAGAGTAACCATCAACCCTATCCTGCAACCAGCAACTCCACCAAGTCCACCAGCACCACCGCCCATCTCGACACCACAGCAAGCAGTTTAGCCTCCCCTTCGGCTATAACATGGAGCTCTGAGATTTTGACGCCTAGTTCCTCTCAATTGCCTCCTCTTCACAAAAAAAAAAGAGATTTTTTTAAGAGCATCGTCTCTGTCACAAAGCCAAAAAAGGGGTATAGATAGGCATGCCGCCACAGCCGACGGAGCAACGGCAACCAAAGGCAGGAGAATCCCATATCGGTGGCCATACTCACCGAATCCATCATCTACGTTATCGCGGACCACCACCACTCCGGTCGCCGCCATGCCAAACCCCACCCAAAACAACTATCCGCACCACCCAAACCCCACCCAAAACAACTATCCGCACCACCCAAACCCTAATCAATCATTCACCCGAAACCCAATGCCTCAGATCCACCACCATTAACTACATTAAACCCTAACCAGATGCCTGAGCCAGAGCCCCACCAAACCCTAGCCGCCACCTTTCTTCAGAGAGAGAGAGAGAGAGTGAAACAAAAAAAAAGAAAACGAGGGTAAAGTCCCGAATCAGGTTGTGCCGATTCTGTCTTTATATTCTTTGTCTCTGTCTTCATCATTGTTGTCATCTTCTTCGTCATTATTGCCACCTTCTTTGTCAACAGTTTCATCTTGCCCTCATCGTCTTTATTGCAGCCGCCATTGCCGCCGCCGTCATCGCCGTCACCGCCGCCTAAAGGCCCGAGCGCGCTTTGAGCTGCCGCTTCTCTTCTCCCTTTTCGCGTCTGTGTTGAAGGAGCCAAGGCCTTGATATAATATACAAAAAACAAAAAAAAAGAAAGAAAACCCAAGGCAGAAGAAAAAAAAAGAAACAAAAAAAGAGAAAAAAAAGGAGAGAAGAAAAAAAAAGAGGAAAAAAAACAAGAAAACAAAAGGAAAAAAAAGAGAGAAAAAAACACAGTAGATAAAATCCAGCCAGTAGAAGATTCTTATCTCACGACAGTCTCATACAAGCAGGTTAGATCACCGCCAGATTATATTTACCATGGATGGGGCCATTCAACGTTTTCTTGTTCGTTGGGTTGGCCAACCAGAATCTGAGAATTACTGGATCTCTCGAGAGGCACTACAGCAGTTTGACCCAGATCTTTTGGAGTTCAATCCGAGTCAGCAAGTTGCACTTTTCCACGCCTAAGTCCAGTCCCTTCTGGAGATATTGGTCGCTCTGTCTACTTTTGGCCCTCACTTACACGAGTCTATTACCGTCAACGGAGGGCTGCACAGCCGCTCAGCTTATGGTTAGGGGATTGATTACAGAGGTTTTACTCGACAGGGTCGAGTCCCAACCACTTGAAAAAAATTGTTGCGGACATTCAAATTATACCAAATTAGAAGAGATTACTTTGATTCCCTTTAATTTTATTTTATTTGAAAGATTACGATTCTATTTATTTTTATTATATTACGATTTTATTTGATTTATTTTTATTTGATTGAGATTTTCTTTTATTTTAGGAATCTAAGTCATATTTAGTTAGTAAGTTATATTTCTTTCCAACTTGGTCTAGAATTCGGGTTCTCTATATAAGGACCCCACTTCTATTATTTAAGATATGGATGAATATTTGAGAAATTGAATGCAATTAAGTATTGTGATTTCCTTCCCCCTCTCTTCGTTGATTTCCTCTCTATCCATGTCTCTACCCCTTTGATCTCTATTTTTGTCTTTACTCCTCTGTTTCTCTTCCCTTCTTTTCCCCACCTTCCCCTCCCTACTTCATTTTTTGTGGTTATTCGGATCCTTTTCTATGTCTGTTTTTTTGGCTGAATATAGGAAACTATTTGATTTTTGGCTTTCATGCCACAGGGAACAACTAAGAAGAGTCTTTCACTCGTCAACTATTGTGAAGAGGCATGATTGCTCCACTCTTGAGACTTCCGATGGCTTCATTATTTTGTTAAGTGGTTTTATAAGCAGGTCATGCACACAACAAAATGGCTTCTCATCTAAGGTGGGCATATTGCTTTGGTACTACTCCTCGTGACACAATTACTTACAATCTTTTGCATAGTATTAGTGTGACCTGGAGGATAGGTCAAAATTTTAAAATAGTTATTTGCCGTGTAGAGTTAATGTTGTTGACATTCAACCCTTTCCAAATCTTGGAATGGGAGTGTCTCATGTGTGGAGTCACCCTTTTTTAGTAAATCTTTGAAACATTTATTGACTTAGCTGTAGTATGGACATAGTCTATTTACACATGAGGCATGGCATTATTTTTAAAAATAAGGATAAACATACCGTGACTAAACAGAATAATGTATTTCTGTATTAGTATTCTACTAGTTAAGCATGTTTTTCATCAGAACCACTCTTATTTATTATACCGATTTGGCCCTACATAAATCTGGACGTTTTAATGTCACTGAGAAGACTTATGCCTTCCTGTTCTGTCAGTGTCTGCAAGCCACGAAGCCGTGCATCCAAAACCTTCATCTGGAAGGGTTGCTAAAGAGCTGAAGAGGTTAGAATGTGATACAAATTTTCTGTGGGCACAATTGAGTTTTCAAAAAGCTATGTGGAGTTCTGTGGATTGTTAGGGCTGATTTCATTGAGGTTTTATTTCGTGATGAAAGGAGCGGCACCAAATTTATTCTCAGTTGAGTGGAGGAATTTGTGGACAAATCAGCTCAGTGACAATGGATGGTTTGTGGTCTACTTGAGCTCATAGTGTGGGCTTCTCTTTCAAATCCAAAGTGGATGCACTCCATTTTTCTTGTGAATAAGAAGAAATATCTTTTTAGTTTAGCTCAATGTTCAGGAGGATTTTATGTTGCCATAACTTTTTTGGGCTTGCAGTTCTTTGGTGATCGAAAGAGGCTACGCTAGAACAATCACAGGAACCGTAACTATGGTGTAGCAAAATACGATTCTAACTCAAATGCACCTGGTTCTCCATCTTAGAAATTTCAAAATGCTAGTCCACAAATTCTTAGTTCATAGTGGGGCTTACGGTAATAATGATTAAAATTATAGTTTAGGAAGTGGAGGTAATGAGTTCTGAATGAATTCATGGTGCATTTGCGATGAAATTTTTCTAAGTGGATGCTAGTCTCTTCTTTTCAATGGGCATACTGCTAAACCATATTAAACGATTCAGGGTAAAAGAATACCATATGTGCCTTTGAGATTAAAAGTTGATTTCCGTTGAATTTCATCTGCTGTACTTCAATTATTATTTTGGAACAGGTTTGCAGCCATTTCCTTCTTGGCTTTCCATATGATTGGGAGGAGTACATTGCTCAGTGGGTTGAAGAAGAATCAAGTGACAAAGGTAACCATACTAAACATCCAGGTTTTAACGAATTCAATAGATGTTCTGGCAGAAGCGGTACTCTCCTCCTCCCAGATGACTTCTCAGTTCCCGGTATACGTGACATTTTGATGTCCACTAATGGAACTTACGACGGAAATGCTCTTAGAAATCATGTTCTTAATGCTATATTGGGAAAATTCGACCCTGCACACTCTGAGACCCCCTCCAACAGTGAAAAGTTTAATGTTGAACAGAAGCGCAAAAATCTTGGGAGTGGCTTGCCTGCAGCTGATAGAATTAGAGAAGATCATCAAAAATCTGTTTCTCCATTTACGGCAGTGAGTGCTAATTCTGCCCACGTTGAAGCACCAGGTAATAGTAAGAAGTCTATGGTTGAGCAGAAGCAAAAGAGC
Source organism: Nepenthes alata (assembly GCA_028571085.2). Lineage (NCBI taxonomy): Eukaryota > Viridiplantae > Streptophyta > Magnoliopsida > Caryophyllales > Nepenthaceae > Nepenthes > Nepenthes alata. The sequence goes on along the minus strand of JAOVVI020002465.1, from coordinate 16,989 downwards.
CTTGATAGTGCATTGCCAGCAGTTGATAGAAGAACAGAAGATAAGTCTGAGAAACCGGTTTCTCTATCTACTATGGTTGTTGGTAAACAGAATTGCAAGAATCGGGTTGGTGGCAGCCTGGTTGCCCCCTATAGAACTAGAGCACAAGTGCATGAGAAACCTGTCTCTTCTTCTACATTGGCGGGCATAAAACAGAAGCACAAGATTCACAACAGCAGCTCAGCTGCAGCTGATGGAGGTAGAGAAGAAGAGGTTCACAATCCTGTTTATCCATCTATAATGGCAAGTGATGATTCCGTATTGATTAATTCTGGGGATCTTTTCTGTGGCTTGCAACTAACAGATCGAAGTAGACAACTTCAAAAACATGTTTGTAAGAGCAGCATGAGTAAGTCAAAAAATGCCATGAGCAAAGACGAATTTGATCTTTCCTCAAAAGCTTCCACGGAGGTTGATCATGTCGCTGATCTGGATTATTCAGGCGAGAAGCGTCCGAAGATTACAACTACAGGACACCTTCCGAATGGATCAGTCTGCAGAAGATCTAGCAGGCTGAAAAACTCTGCAAAAGTCTGTTATAGCGAGTCTTCAGAGCATTAAGCTGAAGCTAGTGTTGATAAAATGTAATTGCTAATATTAGTATCTATGTGTTGTAATACACAATTGCTGCCGAGGTGTCTTCTATATCAGCAGCAGTTTTGTCTATAATTTCATATTGACGAGGCCATCGCTTAAAAAAGAGAAGAAAAAAGAAGGAGAAGAAATTCATAGTCGATTTAAAACAATACATATAAGAACTAAAACACTGAATAAAATTTTAAGATGTGGTATGAATCTACACCCTATAAACAGAGTAAATATTTGGTGTTCAGTAAATTTTATGATGTGAAAATCTCATGAACTGAACTGTCTTTTTATATTGATTAGCAAGCACAAAAGGGCAACTGATTGAGAAGAGTTACACAAGCATGAATGGATCAATGTTGGCTCTTATAATTTCTTAATCTTTAATGAAACTACACTATAAAATCATCACAGGACCATAAAAATGTCATAGATCCTATGATACATAAAATTTTTATACACTAAACTGCATTTTTTCTATTGCTTAGCAGGCGCTCATAACGATAATGCTGTAGTAAGTTACACAAGCATGAATGGATCAATTTTGACTCTGTCATCGCTGACTAAATCATTTAATAAAACTAAATTACAAAAACAATCGTAATACAGCAACCTATAGTTTAATGCGTATATATATAGAAAAAAAGAAGAAGCTCTAAACTAGAGTTTTATGGCATCCACTCAATTTGATCCTTAATTCTCATGCCAATGCATTGACCACAAAGATTTGGAAATATGCAGGAGGGTTTTAGCTTGGAAACCGAATCAATTGTCCATGACATGACCCTCTCCATCCAAGCTACGTCGCTTCTTCTTCCCCTCCCCGTGCCTCGACCGCCTCGGAGCCTCATCCTCGCTCTCACTCTCGTCATTTCTCAAGTTGTTCGGACCACCAAAATTGTCTTCCATGGGTACCTTGGAACCATGCTGATACTGCGTGTCTTCTCTTCCACCGCCACTGCCGCCACTAAACCCGGCTATATCTTGACCCTTCCCTTGGTCTAAAACCGGACCATACATGTCACTGTAATCGTTACCAGATGGTCTCATATCTCTCTTGATGAGCCGATTACTGTTCTGCAAGGGGGGTGGTCCAAACATGGGAGGGATGGCCACCGGTCTACCGGATCTTCCTGGGGGTGTGGGTCCCATCCCCATTCCACCCATGAAAGGGGGGCGCCCTGCACCCATCATCATCCCAAATCCACCACCAGGAAGGACAGTTCCTGGCTGCGAAGGTCGACTGTGAAACATCATACCAGGATCACCGGCAAATCTCGGTCCGTACGGAATGAAAGGTGGCCTGGGACCCATACTGAAAGGATCGATCATTGGGAAGCCATCAGGGCGAGCCCCATAACCAAATCCGTCGCCCATCATGCCAGGAGGAAAGCCCCGGATTCCAGGCAAAGGTCTAATCCCTCGACCAATGGCCATATTAGGGGGCCACATCATTCCTCTACCCCTTCCTCTGCCTTGAGCAACAAGGCCGGGAACTTGGCCAAAGCTCTCTTCTTCTTCATCACTTTCATCATCTTCTTCTTCTTCATTATCTTCAAATGGAACAATGTCGGGATTTTCGGTTCCATTATCGATGTTGACTCCCTTTGCTTTTTCCTCCTCGCGTTTTAATTCAGCTGCCACTAGTGTTGCCTGACCAAATGAACGATAAGTCACTTTAAAATTTGATAGAAAATAAATATGAATAAACACCGGAGCCTCCATTTGACTCTGAATAATTTGCAATGAAGAAGAAACTTCTAAGAATTTTTTTGAGACTAGGAAAATTCAGAGGAAAAGAAAAGAAAATAGAAGAAAAATACTTTTCTATGTTTGGATTGCTTAAAAAATTACAAAAAAAATTTGTGATAAAAAAATATGTATTAAAATATTCATATTTGAGGACAGTAATTTTCCTTTCATTTTCTTTCCTTTTCATTTTTTTCTCACCAATTTTATTTTCATCAAGCTTTTCTAAATCGAAACAAACTTAAAGTAAAACGTGAGGGTTACTAATATTTATTCTCCCAAGCTGAAATTATAAAAGGCCAGCTAAAGATAGAGTACTACGAAATTATAGACCCAAAAGGGGCCACCAAAAGAAATGAGACTTTCATCAAACTGCTAGAACACCAGTGGGAAAATAACTTAAATGATTGTCCAAAGAGTTCCCCCTAGATATCAGTCACACAGTCACCATTTTGAGGTATGCTTTAAACCTGGGATCTCCAAGTCACAACAACCATACCAAAATTCCTTGCACTTCCTAGGATGGTTCTAGAGTTTATCATGGGATCCATTCAAGCAGTGTGAAAAGAGCAAACTAACAGGAAAAAAATAGATGACTACAAAAAGGCAAGGTTGAAATAGTAAGAATATGAAGTCAGCTTTTACGGAGAAAAAAATGAGGTCAGCTTCCAGTATTAATGGATGTATCAACCTTGAAAATGTGTACATGAAACTTTATTCAGGCTAATTTGTTGCTGAAATGAACGTAGATAAGGACACTCAAATGATAGCAATAAGAAAGCAGAAAAATCATCTCTAGCTTCACCTTGTTGGATAGAATATAGTTGAGATGGTAATCAATAGAGGTAGAACCATCAAGGTAGGTCTCTCTCTCTCTCTCTGACACCCTAATCATCGACCATAACTAAGACTATAATGGTGAAATGCCAAATCTCTATCTTCCCCCTTATTCCAAACTTATGAAAAACACAATTTATACAAACATTCAATAAGTGTTCTTTGATGCATCTAGATCCATGATATGCTTATTTCAGGACTGAAAAGTGGTTCTAGAGGTCACAAAAACCACTGAAGGTCCTATGAATTGCCTGCATTCCTATCTTTTATGGAACTTAGTGTTGTAACTAATTGTCTTACACTCCCTCTTGTTCCTTGCTTTCATTTATGCCACAAGACACAATACAAGATATGAGCTAAGCTACTATTCGTGCCCAAACAAGTAAAGCTAGCTCTTCACAAGACCCCAGCTCCAGAAAGAACTGAGTTCTGGCCAAGAACCCTGCAGTTGAAACTACTATGGAGTTCTTTTTTTTTTTTTACATTTAAAACTCACAAAATATGGTTGTTGTTACATCAACACCATTTTCAAAAACTATCAATGTCACGCTTGAATTTTGCAAAGTTTTATGTCACGCCAAATGCCCATTGATGACCAAAATGTGCTTTAGTTTTCTCCTAGGACCATTGATTTCAAATTTGACAGTCCAAATATCACCTAAGTTGATTATATGTGGCACTGAAAACTTCCCAAAAATAAAGTGTAGTAGTAAGAGAGTAAGAACTGTTAATGAGAAAACAACCACAAAATGTGAGCAGTGCGTTGACAAATGCATCACAATAAGGGGATTTGCAAACATGTGAGGCCATTTGGGGCAGGATTCCATAGCATTGATCCTGTAGGTGCAAACACTCATTCCATCAAACAATGATTAAAAATAGCTCTGCTGAAACCCAGCCACCTAAATGAATGACTGGATTAGACTCATGTCTAGCCAAAAAACTCTATGGTGTGAACTAGGGAGAGAGATTTAAGTCAAAAGAAAAAAGCACAAGAATGTGAGACCACTGTGTCCCCAATCCCCATTACAACACAATTGACTAATTCCACAATACTTCCCGTCAAATTAGGAGAAGAAACCCTCAGTCACAGCCAGACAACCACCTTTTGGGGGGAGGTGTTTCGACCAATTGCCACCAAACTCAGAATGCAACAGCGGATGCACAAAATGGCCCTACTGTGGCTCAGATGCCATTTATAGGGAAATAAGCATGCCCCCCAAATAAACATAAATTGGACCACCAAGAAAATGCAGTGCATAGGGCTCCCACATCATGAGGTTCAGTAAGGATCATATAAGTGCAACCTTAAACTTGCAAATGCAAAGAATTGTATTTATTGTTTGAACTCTTAACCACTAGGTTATAATGGAGTAACCTTATAGTTATACCAAAGCCCACGGTAGAGCAACATAAATTAGACTACCAAACAAGCCCAAAAGGCCAAGTTCATAATGCTATTAAGATATGTGTATATCTCCTAATATATAATGCACATGGAAATTCCAATCAACATTGAGTTGGGTTAAACTGTTAACATACCATAAGCTCACTATCAGGCTCAAGATAAAGCAAGGAAGCCAACTGCTCACCAATAGAGGCCTCAAGCTCCTGGCAGTCTCTGCTTATCTGCAGTCCACAATTTAGAAAAATATTGAGGCAGTAAGAGATCAAAATAGATTTAGTTACACAGTAGTCATAAGTCGGCGAGTTTGCCTGTAACAAGTAAAACCAAACTGCAATATGCTTGCATATAGAGCAGAATGAAAGAGACTGCAAGAGGACAGATGTCCACAGAATGATAAAAAGCCATGATAAGTAAAGGCAATCTTTCAACAAATTAAACATCATTGTTAGAGTATAAAACCATTATTGAACATACAACTAACATGCTAAGCTTTTGGGTTATTGGTTTCTTAATATGGTATTAGAGCCTATTTGATCAGGTAATCTTGAGTTTAATTCCTGAAACCCTTATTTTACCATAATTGTTTTTCAGTAAACAGTATACATTGGGCATGTGCTTAATTCAGACTTTAAGCCAAAAATAACATTTGCATGAGTGGGTGTGTTAGAGGATTAGACTGTCATTGGGTTGTAAAGAAGAGAGGAAAGAGAGGGGACTGATTTGAAATGACCTTCTCAATAAGAATTTTGGTGAATAGTCTTGCATTTAGACTTGCTTACAATATACTACAATGACTAATATACCCTTAAACATAAATACATACTATAGTGACTAATATACCAAAAACGCATTTCATTCTAACACCTCTTCAAGCTAGAGCATATATATTGATCACGCTCAACTTGTTAGGTAAATATTCAATTTGAACTTTAAATATATAAAATATGATTAAATAGGGTTACATTTTAGTATATAATATGGAAGAAATCAATGCATATCACCACATGTGGCCGATATCAATACAGCAGTTACTGACACTAATATCGATATTTTCATCAAGCATTAGTTGATATCTGGTCCTCACATCATGTAGTAAGCCCTATTAAATTTTCTCACCAACAAAATAAAAGTCTTAACTCTAAGTTTTGTGTGCTCATTAATGACTAGATTTGATGCAATGTGGATGAATGTTTAATTGTTACACCACAACTGAGAAGGCCTAGAACTTCAACACCCAAGTGCATCTAGTAATTGTTGAATCCACGTCAACTCTTATAATGAAATAAAATATTAGTCAATATATATCAGCATCAAACCCCTTAAATATCGATAATTCCAAATACTACGACAAAATCATACTTTGTCAACATATAAGCAATATATCAGCCAGTATCCAAAAAACTGGCTCATATACCCTATATTTCTTCTATGGCTAATATTTTCCCTTGATTACAATCTGAAAAAACAATTACAATTGATATTAATACATATCACTTGATATAATTAACATCGATAAGGATCCGGTTGATATTGATGTTTTCATTCATATCTTACACTAAATTTGTGTCAACGCACAATACTATAATTCAACACTAGACCTCGCAACCACATTCTATTTCTTGCTCTTCCTGGAAACAAGGTTCCTATCAACAAAAAAAAATGTGTGGCAACTTCTTATCATATGGATCTAGCCCAATCAGCATCAAAAAACCCTCAATTCAAGTATGACCATGATTACTATAAAGCAAATTTAATCTTGGTGTACCCTTAAGATATTTTATAAAGCAAATTAACTAATTGTGGGTACTGCTCTAGTTCATTAAAAGCTTTCCCATCATCTAGAGATACTTTCAATCCTAGAAAGATGGAAATGTCACAAGGATTTAGAACCAGCACACTTGCATAATGAAGCCATTCTAAGTTATATTTCATCTAAAAAAAGAAAGATACAATGACGACGATAAAAAGGAAGCCTATCAACTTCAATAAAAATTAGTTTGCAACTTACTTTGAGGAAACACTTGCAAAATAATAATGTTGGTCTGATGATTAGAATAATCACAATATCATACGCATATATAACAAGAAGAATACATCCAACACTATGATGATGATAACCAGCAAACTAGGCCTATGGGTTTATTCTAAACTATATAACAACTTCTTCAACCGATAACATAGCTAGACTCCTCCTTGGCAACAAACTTTAGTGATTGCTCCAAATAAATCTCTTCCTAAAGATTACCATTGAAAGGCATGCTTAACATCTAATTGATATTAGGGCCGCAAATAAGTCAACTTGGCAACAAATGAAAACATATCACTGTAGTCCATTGCATAAGTCAAAGCATACCCTTACCCCCAAATGGGCTTCAAGCAAGGTGTAGAACAACCTCCTAATATTATAGATCCATTTACATACGATGGATTGTTTCCTAGAAGGTGAGAGGACCATATCCCAAGTCTAATGCTGCTTAAGGGCACTCGTCTCCCTTCCATAGTTGCATGCCAGGCAAGAGGAGTAATAGCTTCCAAAAGGGAACAAGGCACAATATGAGAGCCAAAGCACACACAAAAACATGTAAAAAAGATAAAAAACCATCTTATGATAAAGCCATAGACAAAATATTGAGGACAACTACGGCAACTCTTTTGCGGTACAATTTAAAGGTATGAATCAAACGTCAAAGCAGAATCAATAGAATTTGCGGATGGAAGTACTGGCTTGACATAGGACAGCTCTGGAGCTCCTATGGGAGAGTTATTAAATACCAAACAAGGACCACAAACATAAGTACTAGAACAAAATGTCACAGGAGGTGAAGTCATCACTTTGTGAACTACCTTATAGACATGAATATCATCATCAAAATGATGAAAAGACGGCGGATTGGACGAGATGATACTCTAGAATAAAAAGGAATGGATTCAAGAAACATAACATTAGAAAACGTTAGAAATCACCCTAAATCGAATGAGAAACTTTGATACCCTTTATGAGATCGGGTATGTCCAGGAAAAATACATCTCAACCACATCACATCAAGTTTACTGAACTAAGGATAGAAGTCATGAACATAGCATGCACAACTAAAAATTCCCCTGGAGGGGGAGGGGGGTTGCAGATAATGTACTAGCTAGCAAGGAAATAAAAGCCTGATGAGGGATCTTTCTTTGAAGTACCACTGAGAACATGTGATTAAGATAACAAGCAGCCAATTCTGTCTCACTCCAAAAAATGATGGGAACTCCCATTTAAAACAAGAGGGCATTAGTAACTTTTAATAACGGCCTATTCTCTCTCCACAACTTCACTCTATTGGATGTATCAAGATAAGAAGAGTGCCGAAGAATCTCATGCATAGACATAAATGAATCAAAGGCAAAAATGTAACCGTGCGTATTATCAGTGCACAAAATAGAATTAGAAACAGAGAGCTGAATCATAATTTTGAGCAAAGGATAAACAGAAAATAGAAAACGATCAGAACAATTTTTCCATTAAATATAACAAAATATTGAAATCCAAATTAGATGACATAGGAGAAGGTCCCCAAAGATCACAGTTAACTCAAAAGGAGTAGGTGCCCGTTTGTTGACTCTATGATAATACGACATGCAATTATACCAAGTCTTCAATCAGAGTTCAAATTGAGCATATTTGTAACAAGCTATGCAAGATATATATCAGTATTGCTTGTAAATATTGTATCTCCATAGAGCCAACCTCAAATGTTTGCATCATTTTGATTCAATCATCTACCCTCCGGTCTCTCTTTTCTCTTCCTTTTACTTTACAAAACCCATTACCAATAAAATAAAGATTAGAGAGAGGTTATGGTAGTCTAAAATTTTCCTGAGAGAAATCACAGAATTAAAGAGATTAGGCATGTGCTTTAGTGGCTATTTTCCTAATGATTAAAAACAAAGACAAATTTATACTCCATGAATATGCCATTTGCATGTAATGTGTTATCAATTATGAGCTTTTGGTTGCTAACTTTCTGTAAAATATTGTTATTGATAAGTTATGTTCTCATACATATAAAAAACCAACGAAGTTCAGTTAACGTGTTAACTCCTGTTTTTTAGACAAATAGAATGACACTGTTAGAATCATGTGAAGCCTGTGACACTCGTCCATGTCTATGCTTCTTAATAGCAAATCGTTCCACTGAGCTATGACACTACCACCCTCTCAATTCTATTTCTACTTGATCATTCTTTGACGAACACATTTCTTTACAGCTCAAGATAGAGCATGGACACAAATAAGAAGCAAGCTCTCCACTAACCTCTCAATTTTTAAAACCTTTTATCCCTTAGAACATGCTCATCAAGGACTTTCAAAATCCAAAGGTATCTCAAAATGGTGAAATTTTAAAAATATTGGATTTTTACAACCTCATCGTTTGAGTGACTAGATCTGCACAAATAAATGTATCTTTGGGCAATGATGACAGTTACAAATGTACCACGAGTTATGGCTCAAGGTTACAAATGTACCAAGACTGATTGTAATATTTTTTTATGGTGCAGAACGGCAGGAGCCAATGTAGGGTGATAGTGGCATTGGCATGGGGGAATAGTGACTGCATGGAAGTTTGAATGCTCAAGATGGTAGGATAGCTCTCGATGTTCCCCTGGAGACTCGTTAAATCTCTTCTATCCAAAAATTCAACTTCAAGGAGCTTTGAGGTCCTAACCAAATTATATCACTCCTTGGATTTCCTTGCCTAAAATGAGTATGCATGAAATAGCATATTCACATGAATTGTGTGCTTCTTGTTTTACAGTTGCAGATGATCAAGAAGATTTATATCACTTGAGGTGTATTGTATTTAAGGGAAATGATGCCAAAGATGATACATATATACAACACCAAGTCAAACCAAAATAAGCCTTGCCCCCTAAGACATGGATTCTTCTACTCTATTTTGCTCAAGTAGTTTGTTTGATCTACTAGCTCCAAATAATTGCCCAATTGCCAAAAAATGCATAAAATAAAACTACAAACTAAACTTACATAAGTTCAGAAGTCTGTAAAAATCTACAAAATCTGTAATAGATAAAAATGAAACACCACTTATTCAGAAGGTAAGAGTAACAGATAATAGGAACACACCTAAATCCTCACTCTCTCAGCATCATCAAAAACTCTATAATTCCTCTCTTTAGAAAACTCCACAAAATGGCCAGAGGCACTGACCCAGATGTCAACCATTTTTTCTGAACTAAGAAAACACTCCACACTAATTCTTCTCCAACTAAACCAGCTTGAATCCAAGATAAATGCAAATGATGGTGCAGCTTCCAAAAGCATCCAATACAAACAAAAAAGAAACAAAATATAACTACTTCATAGGCCATAACAATTTGCAATGGAAAATCCCCTGTTGTAAATATGCAGATTTATGCACTTTTTTCCATGTAATTTGCCAGGTCAAATTTCAGTGGAACGTTTTACTACCATATTATCTTCCAGTGAGAAGATAAAGTATCACACCTTAATAGCTTTTAATAAAAAGATGAAATAGAGGTCTCTGAACTGCCAAATCCCCATCAATCCACCAATTCAGATCTAATCTCGATTGTATCGGCAACTGCAATCATTCCATCCATACGCTTTCCAACGCAGCCTCATTGTAATTCATTCTAAACACAACTGGACAAACACTACATTGTTTCAACTGTTTTGAATTGATCAGAGACGGGTAATTTACAAGACTACCATCAGCTCATCATTTCTTTACCAGCAAGAAAACTTCAATTATATGGAAAGAAAATTACACAATTACAGAAGATTTTATGAAACTGAAACAGCTAAAGAGATTACAAATATCATAAATAATCATCTGTCAAAAAGTTATCAAAGTCTCAGAAAATCAGTGAACTCTAACAAATAGAGTGAGCTTTTGATAAAACCCTTCCACCAAGAGACCAAGGAAGGTAACCAATTTGAAGACACTAGCAAATATCAGTCCAAAGACTACAGGCCAGCTGACAGTATAATAACATATATGTATTCTTCAATCTGAGATTTACACAAAAAAGCTGCAACTGGCCATCAAAAAACCTCTCTTCTGTAAATCATCACACGCAAGACATCTGCTCCAAGCAACATTGTGTGACAGAAATGAAACCTCTGAAGGCACATTCAAGTTCTGTATTTTATTACAAGGAGCAGTATTAAAGATAGTGATGTTTGGGAAAAAGTTGCACGTTTTCCACTTAACTTGTTCAACAAATTTGCATAGGTTGTGCACTCTACTATAGATGGTAAAGTATGAAAAAAGTTGCAATTCGCTTGTAACAGTCCATTATTTGGTACTGTTGAACATTGTGCTATAATTTAACTCAGAATCAAGTTGAAAGATAATACCTTCACTGGTAAATTCTCATTGTATGGATTCCTCAAATGGCGAGTTTTGTGGAAGGATAATTCACATAGCTGCATGTAAAAGAACACAATAAACTTTACTTGCATGTATATAAAGCAAACTGCTTCCATAAAAATAAAAATAAAAATAGCACATCCACAGGTAAGCTACATAAGTTATCAAATAAAAGAAAGTCAGAAGTTGATTTGCATACGAAAAACTAGTGCATAAATCCATTCTAAAATTTTGAGTATTTCTTTCTTTTCTTTTTTCTTTTACTTTTTTTTTGTTGCAAAACCAACTGTTCAAAAGGGAGTCATGGGAGGACTGCAGCACTAAATATTCCAAGTGAAATAAGAGAGATGCCATTTGATAGAGATCCTGCAATGCAAGCTGATTTGCTATAGTAAAATAGCAGGCAAGAAACAGTTTCAGAAAATGACAAGCTGACATTAATACAGGTAACATACAGGTTAAACTTTAGGAGTCTAAAATTAGAAAGGACAAAGGGAAAGAAAGACACATAATGCTTCATGGTCAAGGAGGAAGCTGTTGTCTATTCAACATGGACATGAACATACCATCAATGAAGCAAAAATGAGTGCTCAGTTTTTTATCAGTGGGTTTATGATCAATTAAGGGTGAAGAGGCCTACAGTGCAACGTTGGAGATTGGTTAGTATCACTGAAAGTAAGTTTCGATTGATGGTGGCTAGCCACATTACACAAGATCCTCTTTGTCTTTCAAGGAACAATGAAGATGAAGCTCAGACACATTTATTTTTAAATTTTTTTAAGCCAGACACCTGAGTTCATAATATTATCAATGTAATATCCAGATTTTCGAATTTGGCTAGTATGGTTAATCTATGACTCAATTTCAGGCATAATTAGAATTGTGGATAATGAGTTCAGTTTGAATTTCCCTTGATGTCATCTTGATTTATGCTCAACTCAATCTTAGTAATTTCAGAGAGGATTCACTTGAGCTAGGAATTTCAGAAACTATTTGCTTGAGTTTCACTCAAGCCAATTCTGTCCATGGGATTTCACATCACTTTTGCTCAAGCTTTCACTCAAGCTATCTGGCTCTAGATTGTCTCGTTGGTATTTCACATGATGTCCGTTCAAATGTATTACTAGCAGAATACCTGGCTTGAGTTTCAGCTAAAGTGACCAACAAATATCTTATTGTGAGTTACCTTATGGCTCTAGTCTTGCCATCCCATTTTCAGTAGCCAGTTAGGTGATCACATGGCTTTAAAGTGGGACCCAATTAAGGCTATTAATGAGCCCTAGCTTGACACATCACAAGCCTGAGAGGATAAAGGTGTGTGGTTGAGATGTTTAAATCGACTTTGTGAGTTGAGTTGCTTTCTCCACTCATTTTGGATTAAAATTTCTGGGAGCCTTTGCTGAAGTAGAAGAGAAGAAATAAGTGTGTTTATTGAAGGAAATTGAAGAAGATCTTTGCAAAATTGATTATTAGTAAGGCAAGTATCTCTATGGCTTCCAACTTTGTTTGCAAGTATCTTCTATGCCTTCCATCTTGGAATTCAAGATTGTTAACATTGAACTTTTCAAATGTTCCTTTTGGTCTCTAAGAACTTCAGATTTCTTGTATATTGGGAAGCCTTAGAGGAGGATATCTCAATTCCATATTGATTCCAAACTCATAATTATTCATATTTGCCCATGACTTCGAATAATTTCCTTGGAGCTTGGCATAAGTTCCTTTGCTAACTTTGCTCCTTATAATCTGAATTTTTGTATTTTGTTACTCTGTTAGATTTCCATAACAAGATTCTTGCTTTTGGTGTTATGGAAATATCCTTGTGTAGGGCTTTCATTTGAATTGTCATGAACAATCTTCATGAAATTACTTCCTATGCCCAAGTTTGATGATTCTCTCCATATTTGATTTCCGTATTATGAAATCATGCTTTTTATGTTGTCGAAATGTCTTAGATATAGAGACTTAGTTTCACACCTGTAAATAATTGATTTAATAAGGGAATTAGCGGATTTCAGGGTAATTTGTGACATGTCCAACTATCTATAAGGCCATGGTTTTGGCCCATCAATGGGATACGACACATGGCATATGGCTCCGTCTATAAGGTATAAATTCAGACATTATGACCTTCCTATAGCCTTGACAATGGGGATAAACATTGTCCAATGGTTCAAACATAAGACAGTTCATTTGATGGCCTTTGCATTGTCTTTGCTTCCTTCAGTTATAGCATTTTGATCTCTATTGGTAATTGATATGATCTTTGTGTTTGTGGCCCTTACTTTGCATTTAGACTTTATTTAGTGGCATTGACATTGGTGGAAATTAGAGATTGATGATGGATAAACTGAATTCTTTTGTTAGTCATTTTGTGGAAAGACTAGTATGTTTATTATATCGAAAATCATATGACAATTATAATGCATATGATTTTCTTTGTCAGTCTTTCAGTGGAGACTAATATATTTATTATATCAAAAATCATGTGCAATTGTAATGCATATGATTATGCATATTTGTGGAACTGTTCCTTTATGCTGTTGGTATGACTATGTTCATTGTTGCATCATGGTGCAGAGCAAAAGCATGATGATTAATTACCTGATTATTGATTAAAGAGTTATTATTGCAGTGTCATTATCTAAGAGTTTGCACTATGCTCTGTCACAAGACTTCCGAGAAATATCCCAGCTGGTGACAATCAATGTAAGGCTCAAGATCTCCCGCTCAGACAAATTATAATTAATCGAGGTCAAATGATGCAAAGAATCCGACATTTGAGAACTACTAAAATTAAAATACATGGACTTAGAGACTTCCACCGATCTAAGAATTTCGAATCAAGATTTACTATGCTGACTAGGTTATAAACCCGGAAGTCAAAGATTCACCGTAGGGCATAACGGTAACCCAAAAAATTATCCGATGGACCCAATTAGTAATCAATTCCAATACAGTTAATAAAAGCACATTTTGGCCACCAAAATTCTAAATAATTACCAACCGAATAAATTTTGAGGTAACAAAAAAAAGTAGTCCGGCCACCAAAATGTTATCCGATTAGCAACTGGATTAAACTCGGTTGACAAGAAAGCAATCGGGCAAGTATATACACCCGGGCAATATAATTATATTATTAAATTAAGTAAAACAGCAGCCTATTTAATTCCTTTAGGCTCGGGCAGCAGGGGACACTATATATATATGGAAGAATGATGATTTAATTATTTTCTTATGGCTGGACAGCAGCCATATCAGCAGGAGGCAACAAGATATATATATATATATATAACACAGTATATTTATATAAGTATTAATACTTAGTGAATTTGGAAAGGCTGGGTAAGCCTCACGGCAGTAGCATTCCAGCAAGTATACACATCAGCTAGATACTCGCCAATTAATTCTTGCCATTAGGCAAACTTCCACGCAGCCAGACTAACAAACTAGTAGAGGGTGAATCACCTCCTAAGTGCAACGTTGGCAGCAGCTCTTTTTAGTTGGAGATGACTCAACCTCTCCTATTATTTTATTTAAGGAATGGTTAGAACAGTAAGAAGGAAGAGAGAAAAGGAAAATCGAGTGAGAATTCAGTAAGAAAGAGGGCTGAAGGCAACAAGGAAAGAAGAGGGTGCTGAACTAGAGGGCAAGTGATCTTATGCTTTCTTCTTTTGTTGAAATTTTATTGCTGATTTCTTGGAAGTATTGATTGATCCAATACTTTAATTTCTTAGTTTATTATCTTATCAATGTCATAGTATCATTTTATAGCATGAAGAAATTCGAATTTAAGTGCAAAAAGGGGCAGCTGGACACCAAGTGCTGAATCTGAAATTCAGCAACTTGATGGACCAGCTACTGTAATTTGCTTGAACTGGTGGCCAAATGACCTTCAAATTAGCTCAAATTTGGTATACAATAAGCTTAATATTCAACCTATGCCGTCATCAAATGGCTCATGCAAATAAGCTGAACTGGTCACTGAATCGGGTCCCATATCAGCAATTGGAAAAATCCAGAGAGAAATTCAGTAGTTGAACCAGCTACTGTAATTCAACCAAACCGGTGGCCAAATGACCTCCAAATTGGCTCAAATTTGGTATACAACAAGTTAATACCCTCCTTGATGTTGTGTAAAATTGGCACATGAGAATGTGCTGAAACGGTCACTGAACCGAACCTCACATCAGAACTGAACAGACCTCAGCAGTTCTGCTGTTATATGAATTTCAAGCCCCTGAACCGGGCACGAACCGGACCCCAATTTGGCTGAATTGGCAGCCAAAATTCGCCCAAGTAACACGTGATAATGCTTAAGTATTAATTGGTAAAATTAAATTTAGAAAAACCACTGAACTGGCCCTCCAAAACAGTGGCAGTCTCTAGTATAAGCAGTTTAGCAATTGCTGTATTGTAAGAAATAAACCAGGTCCAAACCAGGAATTAAATTAGCTAAACAAATAGTAAATTAAACCGAGATAATGTTAAAACGTTAAGCTGGAAAATTGGGCTCGAAGTAAATAGTGAACCAGGCCTCTATATTAAAGCTAAACCGGTTCATGTAAACCGGAAAAATTCTCCGAATTATGAATAAAATACCGAACCGGCTTAGACCGACCCCAAACTGATTTCACATCATATATTAGCTCTAAAACGGTAGTACATAAGTCAATTGGCTGAATCGGAAAATAAATCGGCAAGCAAGTAGATTAAAATACATCAAGGATGGAATATAAATTTCAGCATGCATTCTTTGCATATGCATAACTTGATTTGATATATTTGGATAATTGTTTACTATGTTTAGCTATATTCATGAAAGTTTTGATGGAAGCTCTACAAAAATATGAAGTTCAGTTATTTTTTTCCAGTGCGAAGAAAATTAAGAAGGATAAGTGTGAAGTTTTCCATAAGAGTTTTGAAAAGGAATGTGAAAAACTGGACTAAGGTTTTTGTTTCAGAGAGTAATATTCCCTGGCATATCTTAGAATATTGCAATAGGAAATCGAAGACAGTTTTTGGCCCCGTCTACCGGGACGATAGGTAGTACCACCCATCTCGGGGTGTAAAAGGAAGTTAGACCTTAGATTGTGTAGACTATCACAATCCACCTACCTTGTGGTGCTATACGAGGTTAGGCCTTAGATTGTGGGGATTCTCACAATCCTTTCTTCGATTTGTCTGCTTCTTTAGCTGATAGGGCTTACTAGTTCTGGTCTCTCAAGATAAGGTAACTAAAATAAGAATCAAAGTAAAGATAAGGCAAAAAGAAAAAGATAAATGCATTGCATTTCATATATTCGATTTCTACTCCTAATGATATCGTAGGTTCAGTATAAATGTGCATATTTTTGTATATTATGTACCTTGCTGAGCATTTGGCTCACTCGCTTGCCGTTTTTCTAACCCCTCAGATGACGACCAGGAGTTTATACTAGATGAGCAAGAATAAAGATCGAAGTGTTAGGCTGATCTGCATATTGCATTTTGATAGAATGTAGTAAACTCATGAGAGCATGTAATGGCTTTTGTAATGGAACGAATAAGAGTTTATGTTTCAGCAATGGTTATGATGGTTATTAGTTATGCTTCCATAAATTTTATGATAATGATTTTGATTCCTAGTAGCATCTCTAAAGAATCCGATGCCGTATTCAAGTCATACGGGGTTGGAGCCACTTGATAAGGCATCTTATGGATCATGTGTATAATAATTACATATATTATGGACTTATAGAAAGTATGACGTCTCATTAAGTATAAATGAGGACGTAGGACGTCACAATCAATCTTGACACGACAAGCATAAATGGTTTCTACACAAAGCTAAAGATATCAGCCTTATAGATAAATATATATACCAAGCTACAATTTAGTTTTCCACGATGACTAATTATATAGAGAGAGAGATTGAGAATGGACAGCCATACAGTCAACAGAAATTTTAAGAAAAATAATTACAGTTGATACTTAAAG
>JAOVVI020002464.1:0-21047 GCA_028571085.2 Nepenthes alata | reverse complement strand
AACCAAACCGGACGGAACGGACATGATTCTGACAAACAACTACATATTCCTTGGTCATTAATCATGGGTTCCAAGATTCTAACATGAATAATGGTTATTGACACAAAATACCCACTCAAATCAAACAAAACATAGAAAGAGAACGAGAATTGACTATCAGAACACTTGCCTCGACGCGTGCTTTCACCTTTAGAACAAGCTCTCGGATAGATTTGGACTTTCGGGCCTCGATCTCCCTTCTTCTCTCTCTAGAGTTGCCCCTCTCTCTCTAAAAAACCCTAACTCGTGCAAAAATGAACGAGAGAGAAGCACGACGTGGCATTATACCGCGTCACCGCTCGAGCGTGGCTCGAGCAACCAGCGGGTGGCCGCGCCACTAATCACCCACCGCTCGAGTAGTTCGAGCGGCCAACAGGCGGGGCAGGTTCTGGTTTTTCCACTCGAGCGGCCACAGGGCGGGACTGCTTCTGGAAAATGTGCTCGAGCCATGGCTCAAGCGCCCAGCAGGCGCAAGCCTGCTGGCCGTGCATCAGCAGCATGAACCCGACTACTTTCTCAATTTTTCTCCCGATACCAAACCTGATGCGTTCCATAGGATTAGTATTGATCATAAGCATACTAATCATCTCATTAATATCAACTTCTTAAACCCAGAACATCACAATCTTGGTTGTTATCGAATAGGAAGATTGAGTTTGAGAGAAAGGCAATGCTAGGATCGGTATAAGCTTTTAAAGCTCTATTCAGGATAGTTTCATTTGACCAAGTATGCTACCTTGATGTATACCAGTTTTGTTTGTGAAGAAGAATGATTTGTGAAGTCCTGAAATCAAAGTAAAATATTGCTATTTAAAAATCGAAGTGTTTTAATTTTGACTTAAACCAGAGTGGCCTTACACTACTGGAAGACCGAAACTAAGGATAATCAAAATGATGACCAACGTCGAGATATTGACCATCGTCAAAATGATGATCGGTGTCATGATATTGACTGGCATCAAAATGTTGACCAACGTCGAGATATTGACTATCGTCAAAATGTTGACCGGTGTCATGATATTGACCGGCGTCAAGATATCGACCGGCGTCGAGATGTTAACCATTGTCAAAATATTAACCAGTGTCATGATATTGACCAACGTCATAATGTTGACTGGAAGGTTGACCGAAGGGTTGACCGGTTTTTAGAAATATTGACCGACCTTGAATAAGAAAAAAAGGAAAAATGTTTGCTAGCTTTGAGTAAAAATTGGACTGGATTAGAGTATGAAGCGTTGATCGAAAAAGTTGACCAATAGAAAGGTTGACCGACCTTGAAGAAAATATTGACCGGCTAGAATTAACCACCGAATTCAGAAGACAAGGGCCAAATTTATTGTTAGATCCCAACTAGATCCCAATCAAATCAGAGCAAGTAAACTACTCTGTTGACCTTCTAGATGAAAGTACCAAGTGGGTAACTTACCCCACTCACTCCGACCTAACCCCTGAAGGGAAGTACCAAGTAAGTAACCCACCCCACTTACTCCACCTAATCCCTCCTCTTTATATACTGAGCTCCAGATGAGAGATCGATGTGAAAATTCCTGGCAAGGAAGGAGGGTAAGAAGTGAAGAATGAGAAAAGCTTCAAGTTAGTCGGAGTGAGCGGTCAACAGTCAGGCAAGTGTACCCCCGTTTTTCAAGCTTAAATTGAAGTAGTACTTAAATGCAAGTGTACCTTCTTTTTAAACTCAGATTTTACCTTTGTTTTCAAGTCCTAGCCTTTAAGAAAATTACAAGTGTTCTAATACTTCATCACATGGTATATTAAAACTCGTCGTTTTAATTACTACTTGATAAACTTTATCTCTCACATCATGCTTGTTTTACGATCGGACTAAAAATATAATTTTGATTTAATTCATGCTTGCTGCTTTATGCCTTCCGTTTTCTGCTCGACTTATGATTGAAATTAAGATGTATAAAATGGAAAAGTAAACCGGCTCTGAGTCATAATAAAGAATTATTGACCGAAATGAGGTTTATGGATTTGAAACCAACTTCTTGTCAACTGAAAGTCTTTTTACTTGACCGGAATAGAAAAATGAACTTGAAATTGATTTTGTGTTATGACGACCGAAAATTTTGTGCCAGTCAAGAATGTAAACTAAAAAAAAGGTAAATCGGCCTTATGACAAGATAAAAAAGATTGAACTTAACACTATGAGATAAAGTTCTCTGACATGTCTTAGAATATTATGGTGATAATCGAGGATAACAAAAGGAAGCCGTCCTCGGGGCATTGTACAAGGAGAAAAAGTGAGAGTTGTCATCGGGGTTTTGTACAAGGAGAAAGTGAGAGTCGTCCTCGGGGCTTTGTACAATGAGGTATTGTCGTGATTGTGAGGAGATGTGCACAATCTATTCTCGATTATTGCCTCCTTCGCTAGAGATGTCCTTTACCGATAAAAATAAAAGAGAAGAGAAATTTTTATAATATGACCGACTTTGTTTTCTGTTCTGATTTCTAGAATTTGACTGCTCCGGCCTTCCTGACTACCTTACATGTATTGTCCGGTCAACTATTGTTTTACTCTTTCTGCATATGTATTTGTCTGGTCAACTATTATTTTATAAAATCCATGTTGTTTATGTATTTATCCGGTCAACTGTTATTTTACTCTTGCCGCATATGTATCTGTCCGGTCAACTGTTATTTTATAAAATTCATATTGTTATGTATCTGTTCGGTCAACTATTATTTTACTCTTGCTGCATATGTATCTGTCCAGTCAACTGTTGTTTTATAATATTCATGTTACATATGTTTATGTATCCACCTTACAGCATAAACGATTTATAGAAGATATGCATGTACCCTGTTGAGCTCCGGCTCACTGTTTTCTATTTTTCCCCCCTTCCAGATGAAACTATAGAACTTGTTCCGGACGAGGAGTGACTAGAGCTCCGTCCGAATGATTCTAAGGACTTGCAAGCACATTTTGAGTTACTCGGAAGAAGCGGTCTTATTGTGATGGTTCGGCTGAAATATATAAATTGTTGTAATTGGACCTTTATGGCTATGTATGCATAAATGAGTTTTATGGTGATGAATGTAAATGCTTCGGCAGGTTAATAGATTGGCTTCCGTTACACATTTTATGAATATCGTGTATGGGTCCTAGATGCCATCTGTGATTCTGTGATTTGTATGCACGATCAGCCCGGACCGGATCACCAAAACCGTAGTGTCAATTCCGAGAGGTCTTTTTTTGTAAGTAATTAAATTGAATTAAAATAAATAAAATTATAAAATAATTTTCTAACTCCAAGTGCTTTGCCGACTTAGAGGTAGAACAACGAATTAGGGCATTCCCCGATCATCACCATGAAAGACATAAAAATGAGCAAAAATAACGCACTAAACTACATCTAGATTACAGCAAGCAAAATGGGTAATAATCCATATCAGCATGCCAAACCGCCCACAACGCCGAATCGAGTAAGAAGCCACGTCAGCAAGTTTTACTGCACATGAACCAACCTTCAAGACTTAAGTGTTGAAAGTCTAACCGTCGATTGTGGATGAATAATCCAAGTCGGCCTTGTAATGTGATAAACCAAACCGAGGTCATCCCTGAAGCATGAGACAAAATCGACCTTGAGCATCGGCCTTCCCTCAAGCTTGAGTCTTGATCGGCCAAAAAACGAGAATGTAACACAGCCTTCCTTGAAACCAGCCCTAATGCATGATAACGAACCCTGCCCATTTTCTTGATAAGAAACGGAACCAGCCCCCAAAGCACTATAAAAAACGAAAGTGGCCCCTATGCACGATGAAATTAACACCAGCCAAAATAACATATCCCAAAATAATAATAATTATTATTATTATTATTTTTCGAGCAAGAAAACCAATCCTATATCATGCTACGTCAGCATGAGTCTAAATCAGCCAAAATCATGAATCTAAACGACCATGACTACTAGTCCACTCCAGCAAATCCAAATCGGCCTTAACGCCATGTGAACCCAAATCGGCCAAAGACCACAACCGACCTTGAATGAATCACGGCAGCAAAGGCCACGTCATCAAAACCAACCCGGTCCACAAAACCCCCCCTTTTTTTTCCAAGAAAACCTATCCTTCAGCATGCCACATCAGCATGAGTCAAGATCGAAAAAAATCATGAATCTAAACCGGCCTAGACTACTAGACCACTTCAGCAAATCTAAACTGGCCTTGACGCCAAGAGAGGCCAAAACGGGCAAAGCCCACATCCGGCCATGAATAGATTACTTCAGCAAATGCCACATCATCAAATCCAAACCGGCCTAACAAACCATACCAAAACTTTTTTTTTAGCAAGAAAACCACCCGGACAACATGCCACATCAGTATGCGTCCAGATCAGCCGACATCATGAATCACACCCGGACTTGACTGCTAGTCCACGTCAGCAAAACAAAGTTAGCCATGCCTTCAAGTGAATCCAAATAGGCCAAAGCCCACAACCGGCCTTGACTGAAACACGATAGCAAATCCAAATCCACATCAGCAATTCCAAAACGGCCCCTGACTCCACGTGAAACCAAATCGGCCAAAGTTCACAACCGGCCTTGAGTGACACATGGTAGCAAAGGCCACTTTACCAAATTCAAACCGGCCCAACATCCAAAAATATATATATATATAATCAGATTCAGCCAACATCCAACCCACCTAACAAACCCCACCATTAATTTTTTTTTTAGCAAGAAAACCAACCGGATAGCATGCCACGTCAGTATGCGTCCAGATCGGCCAACATCATGAATCACAACTGGCCTTGACTGCTAGTCCACGTCAGCAAAACTAAGTCGGCCATGCCTCCAAGTGAATCCAAATCGGCCAAAGCCCACAACCGGCCTTGACTGAAACACGTCAGCAAAAGGCCACCTCATCAAAACCAAATCGGGCCAAAAATCCTTCCCAGCTAGTCGACGTCAGCAATTCCTAAACAGCCCTGACTCCTCGTGAAACCAAATTGGCCAAAGTCCACAACAGGCCTTGAGCGATACACGGTAGAAAAGGCCACTTCACCAAATCCAAACCGGCCCAACACCCCAAAATATGTATATATGTATAATGAGATTCAGCTAACATCCAACCCACCTAACAAACCCCACCATTAAAATTATTATTATTATTATTATTATTATTATTATTTTGGAGCAATAAAACCAACCAGACAGCCACGTCAGTATGCGTCCAGATCAACCAACATCATGAATCACAACCGGTCTTGACTGCTAGTCCACGTCAGCAAAACCAAGTCGGCCATGCCTCCAAGTGAATCCAAATAGGCCAAAGCCCACAACCGGACTTGCCTGAAACACCTCAGCAAAGTCCACGCCATCAAAATCAAATCGGGCCAAACAGCCTTCCCTACAAGTCGACGTCAGCAATCCCAAAATGGCCCTAACTCCACATGAATCCAAATCGGCCAAAGTCCACAACCGGCCTTGAGTGACACACGATAGCAAAGGCCACTTCACAAAATACAAACCGGTCCAACACCCCAAAAAATATATATATATAATCAGATACAACCAACATCCAACCTAGCCAAGAACAGGTTAGACAACCAAAACCGGCAAAAGGCTAAAAAAAATTTTTTTCCTCAATCCGGAG
Source organism: Nepenthes alata (assembly GCA_028571085.2). NCBI lineage: Eukaryota > Viridiplantae > Streptophyta > Magnoliopsida > Caryophyllales > Nepenthaceae > Nepenthes > Nepenthes alata. The sequence continues at coordinate 15,392 of JAOVVI020002464.1, read as the reverse complement.
AACACAGGGAATCCGGAGAACAGAAGGGCCTGAGGCGTAGCCCAAAGAGCATGGAAGAAAGCCTGGAAGATAGAAATGAAATCCGCCCATCCAGCATCTCACGCAAACTAACCCTCACCCTAGTGTGGAACCTAACACTCCAGACCAGCCAACATCCAATCAGGGCTCACTAACCAATCTTAGGTTTGTTAGTGGAATGTTCCATCTGATCAAAACCGATCTGTCCCTTTGCGTACAGGCAACGTGAGAAAACTCCAGCTTCCCCCGTACCGTGGCAGTGATCTGGTTTACCATCTGTGTTTCGTTTAACGCCAACAATTTATTAAACACACAACGATTTCTCTCTTTCCAGATAAAATATACTGAAGCAGCAAGGGTGAGGAAAAAGGAGCAAGCTTTGAGACTATTTTCCTTCCAGCAATTTGCTGCCCACAAGATGTTTGAAGTCCAATCAGGGTGAGGCCAGCTAAAACCCGCCTTTTGGCGCATTAGCCGCCAGACTGTCGAGGAAAATGGGCAATCAAAGAAAAGATGGCCGTGACATTCCCTTCCAAAGGAACAGAGGATACATAACGCTGGAATGTGAAGAAAACTGCTGACCCTACCGAGAGATCTAAGCCTATGACGGATAGCCAACCAGAAAATAAAGGCATAAGTCGGAATGTACTCGGGGCCCCAGACAAGGCGAAACCACTCCACCACTCCTTTGGCCTCTTGGAAGAGCCCATAAGCAGATTTTGAATAGAAAACGCCACTGCGATTGGCAGTCCATATCGCCGCATCACGGCAGGAAGGATCAGGGGTGTATGGAGGCATGCACTCCACAATACCAGCAACCTCCATATCAAACTGGTTAGGCCATTTCCAATCACCATTTCTGATGATGTCCTTAACCTTTGCATCTAATGGCAACCCTGTTATACATCTGATTCTCTCATTGAACCGATCATAAGGAGGGCCAAGCGGATGCCAAAAATCTAGCCAAAGGAAAGTGTCAGCTCCATTACCAATATGGTATCGAATTTCAGGGCGCAGGGAAGAGCGGAGCTTCATCACTTTTTTCCAACTCCAAGGGGCAGACTCCGAGACTTTGATAGTCCAATGCATCGGTCTTTGATTCGATGGTCGTAACACCATGAGACCCAAATGGAATCTGGATCCTTAGTAGTGATCCTCTAGACATGGCGGCACAACAATCCTTTATTAGATGCATTTATATTTTTAATTCCTAACCCGCCTTCATCTTTAGGGGAACACACATCTTTCAAGGCAACCTTGGCATAACTTTCTTCAGATAAACCGTGCCACAAAAAGGTGCGGATGGACTTTTCAATACTTTTCAAGATGGATTTATAGAGCAGCACAATCTCTCACACACACCCAACATATCAATAGTAGTACAAAACTTCACCAGCTCCCAATCAAACAGTAACCGGTAGATAACAAGAACTGCATCTGGCCAAACTCGAGAACTGCATCAGACAGCAGCTGCCCCAACAGCAGCACCATCAGTTGCAATATACTTCCAAATAATGTATTCACAACCAGCATCAGTAGCAACCTATACACCAGCTAAATGAAGAGCATATAAGATACACCATAGGCAAATCCACAAGCGACAAGAATGGCTCAACATCTAGATGGACCAGCTCTTTCAGCACCCCAAGAGCTGCAACCGATATATCAAAATTTAACAGCTCTATCCACAAAAATGTTTACAGACTGGTAACCGATAGATAACATAAAGCTGCATCCAGCCAAAATTTCAGCTAGCAGTTGTCATCAGGCTGCCCAGAATTCATACCATCATAAATCATAAGCCGCATGCACACCAGCAAAACAAACCCAGTTAAAGCACACCATAGGAAACTTCGTAAGCTACTGGGTAACTCATCAAACAGGATGCACACCACCAAAGAGTTGCAGCCGATAGACTACTAACCACGACAACAAAGGCAGTAACACGGCAGACTAATCATTATCATTGGTATGCCTACAATTCAGAAGGGGGGGTCACTCTTTTTTTATGCCTTTTTGGCTTTTTAATGCAAGATTGAGGTCCGCCTCCAGAAGTAGAAGGTGTTAATCCTTCGACAGAATGCGGTGATAGGATTTCAATGCCAACCCACTTGCATCCAGAGCTCCTGATGCCACCAGGCCGATTCAGTCGTTCTGGATTTCTCGCACCCAGATGAAGCCAAGCCAAGTCAGGTCACCAGAAGGGAGGGGGAGTTCTGGAGAAGGGGAAGACGACCGTGAACAGTAGGGGAAAGGGAAGGTTAGAGAGAGAGAGTGAGAGAGAGAGAGAGAAGACGAGTGGCAGAGAAACATAATGTATATTCCTTCCTTTTCTAATCTTGTCCTGGCCAGTATATATTGCCAGTGTAACTGAAAGCCACCACACGTGACAGTTTAGCAGAACATATGCCAATATTCTAACAATGTAATATATATACCCTAACAATGTAATATCCTAACATTTAACAGTGTAATTAAATGTGGTAATAAAATAATTATATGTAGTCCCGATATTTTTGTGGAGGCTATGTTGTGCGCGAGCTTTTGCGGGTTCTCGGCTGTGGCGGTGGTGCCGGAGTATCAACTGCAATGAGACCGGTAACAGCTCCCCTCAGGATTTCAATGCCAAACCAACATCACTTGGGTCAATGCATTCCTCGGACAAAAAGGATCACCATCACGGCAAAGTAACCTTGGCCACTGAACCATACGCATCATCCAAGACAAGCCCTGGTACACAAACTACATCACAGCCACAGAGACCACGTTCAGGCACATCTAATCCCATAGTTAGATTGAGACCAGCAAGGGGCGCACTAGCAAATTGTGCATCAGCACCAGCACTAGCACCTTACTGATCAGACATGATGCCCATCTCGGGCAAATGCTAGATCCCAAATATGCAACAGCTTATTCGAGCAGCATTAGGTACAAGCCGAGCAGAGCAATCAAACCTGCCAAACCCCAAACCTAGCTTACTTGGCAGAGTATCAATTCCAGCGGCTAGTTGAAACCATACCCAGTACTAGTCCCTTTCAAAGTGACCCAGCAAAAACGATCAAACATGAGCAAATGCTGGTCCCAAGGAAACAACAACATCATGCGACTACCAAACTGCAATCACTTAGACCAATTTTTCTTTCAGTCAGCTAAAAAGAATCGTTCGTGCCTAAGGAACCCTTACAGTTCTTGGAAGCAGCTTTTCGATGTCTCCTTGACTTGACATGTTTCCAGGTTCCATCATGCACCGAACTACCTTAATTACATTGCACATCCTTAACACTTCGGCCAGTCAGCTATTGTGAACACTTAGATTTGTCAAAATTAAGGAGGCCCACCACTAATCCATCCAGATCGCTATATTGACAAGATGGAAAAGTCATTTTCATTTTTAGCAGAAAACTAAGAAAGCTAAAAATTACCTTCCTCCCATCAGGAGATAAGGAAGCAATGTGTGGTTGGGAGGATTTAGCAACCACCAACAATATTAGGGCTTCAAAAAGGGCACCGGAAGAGCAGCTCAGATTTTCCTTAGCCCGTGAATAGGATGATTTGAACTCATCCCTTGACTTTTTAGATACATCACAGTAACAACTATCTATAAAAACAAGCACAATGTGCCTATGTTCAGGGGTGAGGGAGTTAAGATGTAGCAGAGTATCTTTTGCCGTTAGTAACAACTGGAGGGCATAGAGCATTGGATCATGATCAACATCATCACCTGCCTTGGCCTCCTTCATCTGAGCAGATACATTTAAAGGGTTGCTTTCAAGGACCCGTTAATCGCTCGACGCAAAATCCTCACTGTCCACAACCTCCTCGATAAGGCAAGACTCATCCAGGTGATACTTACTAGAAAGTCTTGAAATAGAGTCGGGAGTTAAATCCAGGTCCACATCCTAGGTTTGCAAGTCATGATTCCTCTCTAACTGCGCTGAGTTATGTGTAGGAGAGCCCAGGTCAAAGTTGCCACTACTCGGGTCACGGCCAAACTGGACAGCGGGGGTAGCATGAGAGCTGGGAGCCGGGCCAACAGGGCGAGAGCCAATAGCCATCTCATCGACTGACTGAGAAAAATCCAACAGAACATCCGCCATCAATCCAGAGGAAACATCATCCAAGTTAGAAACAGTATCCATGCCTAAGAATTACAGGACATCGGTGAACTTCCTTCCATCCTGATGATGTTTTGGTCAGCAAAAACAATAGGATCCAGGGGCACCACAACCTCATTACCAGGAGCTGGATCAGGATCACCACAGACTAGCTCACCAGGAAATTCAGATTTCAGCTCAGTCCTAGTTTCTGTGGGAATTCCATCATTCTTAATCAAATTCATAAATGAATCAGGGCAATTGGCTTCAGAATGACCATAGTGCAGCTTCTCAAGAGAGGCCCATCGATTCGATGGCTGTGCCTGGGCTTCTACAGCCCGTTCCTCCTTACACACAGGAGTCATAAAAGTCACCTTAGTAGAATCACTGCCTGCTGATTCGACTCCTATAATCTGAGATCAACAGTGGTGGTGGGGCCCAAGTCTAGCTCAAGCTGGTCTAAACTGGGAACCGTTTCATCCGAAATCTCATAACGCACAGTTGCATCAGGATGGCCTAAATTAGAGGCAAAATCGGGTCCATTTTGCAGAACACCAATCCACTTGTCCATAGAAGGAGGTACAGGCGTCCCTCTGGACTCCAAGTTCCTACCCATGTGACAAGATGCTGACTGAGAGTGACACAGGCCAGAGATATGCCCTTTCCTTGCAAGTTTACCAGGAAATTCAACCTCAACATCTACAACCAACTCCACCTCAGTGGCAGAAGACTTGCTTACGAATATTTTAGAGGGGAGAACCGCATCCTGCTTGACTTCAACACAAACCCGAGCATAATGGAAACGGTCCTTCTTAGCCTTGACGGCATCAAGACGAATGGGTTTTCCCACCGCGCTGCTGATCCAACTGAGCCCCAAAGGGGTCAAGTATTCAATAGGGACATTCTGTAATTTGATCAAGATTGGGAGAGAATTGAAATTCTCTTCGGCCAATGGCGTACCTGGTAGCCAACATTTGAGAAAAGGGGTTTTATCTCTGAATGACCATGAGCATTTTGCCAGAACCACTTCGAAGTTAACATTAGAAGAAAAATGAAAGAAAAAGAAACCATTTGCACTCTCAGCAATATGGCAGATGAAAAAACACAGCCGAATCCGTCGTGCAATGTGGACAACATATTGGAAGTGCAAGGGTTTGCCAGAGAAGAAACCTAGCAACGTAGATTTCCAAACTTTCTTACTTTGTTGGATTACTTTGACAGGAGGAGAGATACATGCAATTTTTCCATCCACACTCTGTGGAGGAAAGAAATGTAGAACAGGGAAGGAAGGCTTACAGCCATTCTGGACTATGTCGGACAAGGAAGGGATGTTCACATTCGACACGTTTACAGCTTTAGGTACGCTGAAAATGCCCTCAACAGGCGAGGGAGAAGAAACCAGTGGGAGAACGTCTGCTTGTTGAGCGAAAGCAGACAAAATGGGCGATACTACCGGTTCTGAAGGACAAATGGGTAAAGAGGGAAGGGCAAGGTCCGGGAGAGATCTAGGAGGAGCTCCCAAGAGGCCGGCCATGGCTGGCTCCGGCAGTGCCAAAGCCCGAAATGGAAACGCCAAAGAGAATGATGAAACCCTAGAGAGAAGAGAGAGATTCTCTCTCTAATTTGAAATGGTCGGGGTGGCATTGACCCTCAAGCTAACGACTTATACCGATGTATTGGATTGTGCCCTGATCCATGAGTATGAGCTCGTAAAGGAGTTCTATAAGAAATGATCGTCGAGCAAGAGTGGGGTCAATGTTAGTTTTGGAGCTAGTTCAGGGAGGTCATTCAAAAAGTCTAAGTAGTCAAATTCTAGTAAGAAGAGTGGTCAGACCTCGGCATCGTCTCAAGCTTCAGCAGGCTTGTGTCGGCAATGCGGAAAGATGCATGGGGGTAGACCCTATTTCAAGTTAATGGGTGCCTGTTTCAAATGTGGTCAAGTGGGGCATAGAGCTAAAGAATGTCCTCAACCACAGGAGGTCCATACTCTGAAGCCTGCGGTACAAGGAAAAGCTTTTGTAGTGTCTACCAGTGAGGCCAAGGCATTGGACAACGTAGTGGAAGGTATACTCCCATTTGTGTTATTTCTTGTATAGTACTTTTTAATTCTGGGTCCACACATTTGTTCATTTCTCCTTGTTTAGCATGTCATGTTGCACCCTCTCTCGTGACCCTTGATTACTCTTTCGTCATATCCACACCCATGAGATATTCTATTATGATCGATATCTCTTATCTGGGGTGCATTGTGGAGGTGAATGGATTGTCCTTAGTTGTTGATTTTATCCTCCTAGATATGTGTAATTTTGCTGTCATTTTGGGCATGGATTGGTTGTCCAAATATCACGCAACTATTAACTACTTCCACAAGAGGGTGGACTTTGCTATCCTAGAATGTGAACCTTTTCATGTTCAAAGAGTTCAGATAGTGGAGGCATATAGTTTTATTTCAGCTCTCCAGGCCCACCATTTGTTGAAGAGCAGTTGTGAAGCCTTTGGTCAGGAGTTGTCCGCGAAGGACATTCTAGTTGTGTGCGAGTTTGAAGATGTATTTCCAGATATATTGTCTACTTTACCACCACGCCATGAGATTGAGTTTTGGATTGATCTTGTGCCGGGATTGACATTTATATCAAGGACCCCCTATCGTATAGCCCCTACTGAGTTGAAAGAGTTGAAATAGTAGTTGTAGGATTTGATCGATTTGGGTTTTATTAGATCTAGTGTTTTGCCATGGGATGCTCCGGTCCTATTTGTCAAGAAGAAGGTTGGGACTTTGTGGCTGTGTATAGACTATTACGAGCTGAACATTATCACAATTAAGAACAAGTATCCGTTGCCACGGATCGATAACCTCTTCCATCAGTTACAGGGGACCCGAGTGTTCTCTAAGATTGATTTTCAGTCCGGATATCATCAGCTTCACATCAAGCAGGAAGATATAGCGAAGACAGCTTTTTGGATAAGGTATGGTCATTATTAATCTTTGTGATGCCGTTTGGATTGACTAATGTACCTGCTGTGTTTATGGATTTGATGAACTGGATCTTCCGGCCATAGTTGGATAAGTTTGTTGTGGTTTTCATCGAGGACATATTGTTTTATTCTAAGGATTGTACTGAGCATGAAGGGCATTTCAGAATCGTGCTTTAGACCCTTCAGAAGCATTAGTTGTTCGTGAAGCTAAGGAAGTGTGAGTTTTGGCTCAATGAGGTAATATTCTGAGGCCACATCATTTCTAATGGAGGAACCTCAGTGGACCCAATGAAAGTTGAGGCGGTGATTAGTTGGAGTCGACCAATGACTATGTTGGAGGTTCAAAGCTTCTTGGGGATGGCTAGGTACTACTTCTGTTTTGTGGAGAATTTCTCTAGGATAGCTTCACCTCTTACTTGTTTGACGAAGAAGGAACCGAGCTTTGACTGTACCAAACAGTGTGACTGAAGCTTCCAAGAGTTGAAGAATCAGTTGACTTGATCCCTAATTCTGACTCTTCCTGATAATTATGGTGGGTTCAAGATGTATTGTGATGCCTCTAAGGTGGGGCTCAATTGTGTCCTCATGCAGAATGGGAAGGTGGTTGCTTATAGGTCTTGGAAGTTGAACACACATAAGAAGAACTACACGACCCATGATTTGGAGTTAGACGCCGTGGTTTTCGCATTGAAGATTTGGAGATACTATTTGTATAGAGGGAAATTTCCAGTGTACTCCGACCACAAGATCCTTAAGTATTTGTTTTCACAGAAGGAGCTGAATATGAGGCAGCGGTTATAGATTGAGTTCCTCAAGGATTATGATTATGAGATCCAGTATCGGCCGGGAAATATAAATGTGGTTGCAGATGCCTAACTCACTGAACTTGTTTGGTGGCGATGATGCAAATTAAGCAGATGGAAATGCGGGACTATCTGACGTCTTCTTACATCCAGCGCTACGTCAAGGGCAACATGATGATGTATCCTTTTTGCATATGCAGCTTGAGATCCTTCAGAGGATTAAGGAAGGACGGGCAGGTGACCCATTTTTTATGGACATGCTGGCAACCTTGGTAGAGATTCTCGAGTTGATTTTAATGTATGTGCAAATGTAATTTTGAGATTCCAAGAATAGCTTTGTGTACCAGATGATAAGGATTTGAAGGAAGAGATCATGAAGGTGGCTCACAGGACTCGGTACATGATTCACCCCGGAATAAACAAGATGTACTAGGGCTTGAGGTAAAAGTTATGGTGGAGAAACATGTAGAGGGAGTTTGTTCCCTTTGTTAGCCAATGTCTTATCTGTCAACAAATGAAGGCTGAAAGGAGGAAGCCTTCTGGTTTACTATAGTTGTTGCCCGTCCCCAGTTGGAAGTGGGAGGACATTTCGATGGATTTTCTAGACTTGATTGCCCTGGAATCCGAGGAACCATGATGCGATCCGGGTCATTGTGGATTGACTAACGAAATCTTCCCATTTTGTACCCATTCAGACTACGTATTCTAATGATCGTTAGGTACAACTGCACATCAGCGAGATTGTTAGGTTACACGGTGTGTCGGCTTCTATTTTATCTGATCGTGATGCATGGTTCGTCTCTAAATTCTTGGAGAGCTTACATTGAGAATTAGGGACAAATTTAAAATTTAGTACGGCTTACCATCCTCGTACTAATGGTTTGTCTAGGTGGATGATTCAGATATTGGAGGATATGTTTTGACCTTCAGTGATGGAGATTAGAGGGAATTGGGATGATCATCTGGCGTTGGCCGAGTTTGCCTACAACAATAGTTTCAAGGCAAGTATCGGTATGACTCCTTTCAAGGCACTTTATGATAGGAAGTGCCGATCTCCCATCCATTTGGAGGAGACAAGGGATAGGCATTTGCTAGGTTCGGATATAATTTGGGAAACATCAGAAAAGGTTGCGGTAGTTTTTGAGAGGCTAAAGATCTCCCAGTGTCGGCAGAAGAGTTATGCCGATTGGAGGAGATCCAAGCATAGATTCGAGGTCGGCGATTTTGTCTTCCTCAAAGTGTTGTCGTGGAAGGGAGTTTCCAAATTTGGTGTCAAGGTGTCAAGGGCCTTTTGAGATCCTTGATAGAATAGGTGAGGTGGCATACTATTTGGCATTGCCGCCGAGTTTGGCCAAGGTGCACAACATCTTCCATGTTTCGATGTTGAGAAAGTATGTCTACAATCCAGCGCATGTGATTGATTATGGTCATTTTGCTATCAACAAAGATTTATCATATATGGAGGAGTCGGTGGAAATATTTGATCGTAAGAACCAAATTTTGGGCTCAAAAGCAATCCTTCTAGTGAGGGTTTTATGGATGAATCATTCCCGCGATGAGGCGACGTGGGAAAGAGAGGATGAAATCCGGGAAAAGTATCCCCATCTTTTCTAAGGTACGTAGATTTAAATAAATCTTAAGATTCGTTAAATTTAGATGACAAAAATTGGGTTCAAAAAATTTAGTCGGGGAGAATTATGAGGTTTTGGTTCCAAAACGTCATAATTAGAAGGTAATTAATATGATAATAAACAAGACTTGGCTTAATATATGCGAATGAGAATGTATCGACAGTAAAACTGGGGGAAAATTAGAGCTGCTGATTGCTGGTGTGCTGCTAGCAGCACGGTGCCTGCCATGCACTCGAGCATGGCAGGTGGGCTCAAAAAATAGAATGAATGCGCCCGCTACTCACAATCGGACGCTTGAGCGTGGCTGGGCAATGAGCCCGTGCTCACTGCACAGTCGCCTGGCACTCGAGTGTTAGGCCATTTTAAAAGCCTGTGCTGCTTTGAAGATTTTCATTCTCGCAAAACCAAACCCTAACTTAGAGAGAGAGAGAGAGCACCGAATAAGAGAGAGAAAGGAGGAGATTGAGACCGTCAAGTCCGAATCTGTTTGAGAGCTAGTTATAAAAGTGGTAAATCGGGTCGAGGCAAGTGCTCTTATACCGTTTTTATCTCCTCTTTCAATTTTTATTCATTTTTTATTGGGTATTATCATTCTAATATCCACCCAAATTGTGAAAAATATGTAACCCATGATTATTGTGACAGATCGGGTTATTTTGCTTAAATAACCTCTGTCAATAAAAATGTAACTTAAACCCAATAATAATAATAATAATAATAATAATAATAATAATAATATATTTTTTGTGTAGAAAATTGGGCAGAGTTCCGTTTGTAAATCGGATATTTGCCAAAATACAAACATATGTAATCAAGCCTATACAATAATCCACAACGAAATCCACAACACAAACAATATAATTCAACTCATCATGCTACATTGGATCCCACGCCACAACAACAGGGGTGGCACCGACATTAGAACTCCAGTTCAATGCCGGCCTAGAAGGATGCCAACTAGGAACCTCAATAATAACAATAACAAAAGAGGCCTGCATAAGCATAATAACAAAAATATGCAATAGAAACTAATTCTTTGTCCATCCATATGGAAACATCACTAGCATCATGAAACATACTGTATAAAATATCCAAAATATAAAATAAAATTCCCGACTCATACATATGATCACGCTATGTTAGATCACATGTTTTCATTAGTTATGTTTTATAGATCTTCATTATTTTATTAATCTTTGCGGGCTCGGGGCTAGTAGGCCGCACTAGCCAACGATGTGAGATAATGAGGAATGGAATGTGTCCACTACACATTCTAAATCATCGGCTACATTTTAGGCCTACAGCACTCGGCCATCGGCTACATTTTAGGCATACAATACTCGGCCATCACAATCCGCCACATATCCCCCCGGGACCAGGGAAATCCTCGTTTTTTCCAAAGTAGTGCGTAAGGCGTACCACATACTTCACCCGCCCCATGAGTGGCCGGAGTATTCTTTGGGTTCCCACCATGATGTACATGGCAAACTAGACAACCCCACCCAATCAACATAAGTCCATGGCCCAAGTTTCAAGATTGGTTTTTCCTTGAGGGAGGATCCACCACATTCCATTTACATTCTCCAACCGGGAGATAACATTCTCATCACATATCTCCATCCGGGAGATCAAACCCATCATATCATACTTTGTGGATTTTCCTCCATTTACTTGTATGATTCATATCATTTTTTTAGGATTTAAGTCTTTTGACAATACATTTCATGTGCTTGGACATTAAATATATGGAGAAGAGCGAAACTTCTTACCTTAACATACCATTTCATCTTGGAGGTCCCCCGGAGCACAATTCTTTACAATTGGAGCACAATTTCTTATTTCCAGGGCTTACAATGTAGCATGAATATTTAGACATAAATTTCATAACAATTAAATGGAGGTAAATCATGCGAATTCATACATTCATCTCAGGTGAATAGTGTCAGGGGACGTTTAGAGTTCGCGGACGCCGTGAGCAAGTCGATTCTCGTGGGATCGGACGTCCGATCGATATATATGTATAATTGGGACGTGGTAATTCATATTTTGTGGTCAATTTAACAAACTACGATGAGAAAATAGAAAATCCCGAATTCGCGTGGGTTAGGGTTTGGCGGAACCCATCCGGACAAATCGGTGAGTAAATCAAGCAATAAATTACATATTTCTTGAACATTAGACATGGGTAACATGTGTTTCATAGTTTGGGTGGGTATTGAGACGATAATATCAGATGAAAAATAATTAACAATCGAGAGAGAACGATAAGTGAGTATGAGAACACTTACCTCGATGCGTACTACAGCCTTTGTAACTTGCTCTCAGACGGATTCAAACTCATGGCCTCAATCTCCTCCTTTCTCTCTCTAGTTCAGTGCTCTCTCTCTTTAGATAGAGTTTGGCAGCCAGAAAAATGAAAAATTGTGAAACAGGATGGGGCTTTTAAATGGCCTGGCGCTCGACCGCTATGCGAGCGTGCAGCGAGCGCGACCTCATTGCTCGGGCCGTGCTCGAGCCCGTAGAGAGTGCGCAACGAGTACTGCCAATTTGGATTTTGTGCTTGCTGTGGGCTCGAGCCCACAGCAGGCGCAGGTCTGGCCTACAGCAAGCCTACTTTACATTTTTGTCATCCGGGACCCATTTTGACCACTCTAGCCTAGTCTTTTACATCCTTGAATCATAATTTTGATTATATAATCTTTTTTTGGTAAGTAAGATAATTGTATTAAAAAGAAAAAAAAAATTTATAAACTATGATTTAATTCCAAGTATTTTTTTGACTTGGAATAAAATCATAACCGTAAGGGCTGATCCAAAACAACAAAATAAATACAAAAAGGAACAAAGTCCTAAACCGGAATACCCTTTGATGGAAGGGAATCGAGGAAACGGCAAAACCATTTTATCCAACAGAACACTGCAATGGTGGGGACTGCAGTCACGTTTCAAGAAAACACACGAAGGCTCTGTAATGTTGCTTTTGCAATTTGGGCATGGCCAACTGAAAACCTGCAATTTGGGCAGCATCATTCAGCATCAGGGTAACTAAGAAAACAACTGGGTGACTGCAACAATGCACCAGCATTGGGATTTCAACACAGCATCAACACAGCAATCTGGGCAATAAACACAGCAAACACACACGAGGCAAAGGGATGGAAGCACTAATTTCATACAATGCTTCAGCAACTTCATGACAACAGCCCCAGAAGCACTCCACCCGCAAAAGCAACCAGTAACCACTTTCCAACAGTAGCTCTACACCTCAGCAACAAGGTCATACACCTAGCAAATAGGAAACAAACTACTTACATCAACTAAGGTCTCACAGCTCTGCAAAGGAAATGACCGGCATCCCCATAACAGCAGCATCCTTTTGCTGCTCCCAGGCTGCATCATCAGGCCACCAGCAGAAAGCAGGAAGACAAGTGCGAGCCGCCTTCGAAAAAACTGGCCTTCATGTCTTCAAGGCCATCAAAATAGGTCTTTGAGCATTTGTAACATCTGAAACATCGCTGCCCAGTCAGCAACTCCACACTGCATAGGCAGCGGTAGATGAAGGCTTCAAAAAAAACTCCACCTAGAAAGAGGCATATTCACTTCGATCAGCCGCCAATATCAACTTCACATCCCTGCAAGGATTACTCCGAAGCAGCAATGAGAAACGGCGTGCTTCAGACCATGGGCCTTCACTAGATCGGGTCTGAAGGACTGCTGCCCAGACATCAGCAACACCATGGCGATCCCTACCACACCACTACCAGCCAAGCCATCAGCAGCACAAATGAAAATCAACCTGTAGTGCGTAGGGTGGCTGCAGCAGTGTAGCATGAGGAGAGCCGTCAATCGGACTACATCAAATTGCTTCAGCGCCGCAGCAATAAACACTCCAGATTTGGCATCCCGTTACTTCATTTTCGAGCCAGTACATCGATGTGATCATCAGCAAAAATCACAGTACTAGAAGATTGCCAGCCCAGCATTACAAACTGATTTCAAAAACAACACAGGGCAACCAGAATAGACCCAACGCTCAGCAGCAGCAGCCGATATCAGCTCCCAGCACTATTGCATTTTCCAAGCAAGTAGTTGCGTCAGCAACAGCTAAGCATCACCCAGCCACGAGGTCATACAACCTGGAACAGCCAGACTGATGCAAACCTGGTTCATCAACACAACTACAGTGCACCGGAACGCAGCAATATCTGACACCTGATCCAAAGGATGACCGGCAGACCAACTAACCAAAATTGCCAAAGAGTTTCAACACCCCAACCACCTTGCCTTGATCCTATTGTGCAAGGCCATTCACCTACACCATGTGCAAATCCACAACTCCATACACAGACATGTCCACAAACAGAAACCAGCAGATTACATAGGGCAGCACCAGACCTAAATCAGTCAACAGCCTGCCAAAAAAAACACACCTCCAGTCCTCAGTTTGGGCATATAAACATCATCACTGCCCAAATACACCACCGGCAACAATGACAGATCCACCATGCAGGAAGATGTATCAGCAAACAAAGCCTGTGTAGACCCAAAATACCCTTTTTTTATTTTTATTTTTTTTTGGGAGGGGGGGGGGGGTCAGGGAGAGTGTGGGGGTGGTTAATGGAAGGAAAAAACAGAGAGTGGGCTCCCGTGAATGAAAACACTAGAGAAACCCAACCATGGGCTGACCTTGGAACAGATGCAGACAAGCCAAGCCGCTAAAGGCAACGAAAGGGAGGTAACTAAGAGAGAGCGGTACAAGACCCTCAGACTTGCCGCTAGGTGGGAGCCCATGCACCGAGCATAAAAAAATATATGTTGCCATAGTTTATTTATTTATTTATTTTTATATACTCCAACGAATCCGGTGCGATCGAGATACACACCGATTAGCTTCCACGGAGGGCTTCAATTTGTTCCGAACGACATTGATTATCATGGAAAAAATATGGGAGATATCTTGTGGAGGGAATTTTTGAAAAATACGGTTGTTACGTTCCTTCCAAATGAAGTAGACTGTAGCCGCAAGAGAAAGACGTTTAGAAAGGGCCAAAAAACGTTTCCCTTTCCATTTTTGTGCTGCCCAAATGATGTTTTGGTACCACTCGGGATAAGGCTAGTGAAGACCCGCTTGTCTTTGAATTTTTGTCCATAAGGATCTGGAGAAGGGGCAGGAGAAGAATAGATGCTCTTGATCTTCGTCTCCCATGTTGTAGAGGGTGCATTTTGAGGATATGTTTAGAACACCCTTAAGGCGGTCAAGGGTATTGAGCCTGCCTCTAATGGCCAGCTAGAGAGTAAAAGCGTGAGCGGGGATATGGAAGGGGCCCCATACTAAGGTTGCCCAGCTTAATTTCGGTTTCGGTGGATGGATAAGAAAATAGGCGGACCTAGTCAGAAATTTTCCATCGGCATTTCCCTCCAATCGCACAGCATCCTTTTGATTGATACTAATATCAATCACACAACATGCTTTTGATTATATAAACTTAATAAGCCATGATTATCATAATTTAAAACCCGAAACCTTATTTATGAATTTATATCTCACGGTTAACAACTTCGGTTCCCAATTTACTAATTCCAAATATTTGGGCTTTTCAATCTGAATCCTCCCATACCTTTTGTGACGACCCGAGTTTCTGAATATGATAATTGAAAGATAGATAAGTTAAAACAGGTGAATTGTGTTCAAAAGGTACGGGAGAAATGGATAGGAAAGCTCAAAGAACCGAAATTAGTAAATCGGGAACCAAAATTGTAAGTGATGAAATATTAATCCGTAGAGGAGATTTCGGGTTTTAAATTGTGATAATCATGACTTATTAAGGTTATATAATCAAAAACAAGGTCCAAGGATGTGAAAGATTGGA